>JAFBJQ010006624.1:0-31996 GCA_016785345.1 Trinectes maculatus | reverse complement strand
GTTTTAGCACCGTAACATGACGGTCGTCGTCGGCTTTGGATATCCTGGTACGTGTAAACGAAATTAACATCATCTTTTAAGAAAGGGGCCTTAAAGTAGCCTAGCTATTTTTAGTTTAGTGCACGTGACGTGTTTATTTTCCCGACAATACCCCCAGACTTTAGACATTCGCGGTCTCACGCTAACATCACTATGCGCCTCTGCTTCAGTCATCGTTGCTACTGCATCGACTTTGCTATTGCTATTGAACTTCTTCAGTGTTTAGTTCAATATGGACGCAGGTGGTGCAGGCTATTGCCCCTTACTTTTCCGGTGGCGCATTGCAACTTTATTTGCATGTATTCTAATGAATTGAATGGCGTTCATCACGTTGCTTAAAAAAATATACGACGACAAAATTTCTTGTCGACGATATTTAATAGTCGACGTCGTCGACGACGGCGACTAATCGTTGCAGCCCTAATATGCAGCTTGTTTGAAAAAGGCGCTCGGACATACTGTTTTCCTGGCTGGCAGTTTTCAATATACTGTAAATTGGTAGGTTGTGGAGATTTATCTGGTGATGCTTCTGGACACATCGTGATGATGTTCCTGGAATCTTGAGCTGTGTCCAGTCTTCCAACACCATATGCCCTCCTCCAAGTGACCCAGCCAGGGGGCGATCAAGCACCATCGTATGTCCCGCTAGCTCGCTATTTGTAATCCATGACTCTCCTGTCATGAGCCAGAGCCATCTCAAACCTCTCTCTCGATTCTGCTGTAGATGGCGCTCCTCTCTCCCTCTCCCATACTAAAATTAATAAAAAAATGTATTTAAAGATTACTATTCTTTTGTTTTTAAATTGAAACGACAACATGTCCACCTACTGTGGTAAGCCTGGTGTGCTGTGTTCTCCCTTTGTTTGCCTGGGTTCTCTGAGTGTTCCTCCCACAGTCAAAAGACATGCATATTGAGGGTTAAGGTTAATTTGAGACTTTAAAAAGTAAGTTGGCCCCTTTTAATAAAGCTGCAGCTGATGATGTAAGAGCTGCTGTCTGGTCGTAAAACATCTTTTGTCAAGGTTGATGCACTAAAATGTTCCTAATGCACTGATATGTTGTCTTTGTAGTGGGAAGAAGATGAATGGGTCTCTGGACCACCCTGACCAACCAGACGTTGATGCGATTAAGATGTTTGTGGGGCAGATCCCACGGTCCTGGTCTGAGGAGCAGCTTCGTGAGCTGTTTGAGCCTTATGGAGCAGTGTATGAGATAAATGTTCTACGAGACCGTAGCCAGAACCCACCGCAGAGCAAAGGTCAGCCCAC
The DNA here is from genome assembly GCA_016785345.1 of Trinectes maculatus. NCBI lineage: Eukaryota > Metazoa > Chordata > Actinopteri > Pleuronectiformes > Achiridae > Trinectes > Trinectes maculatus. Next base: position 30,689 of record JAFBJQ010006624.1, on the reverse strand, counting down.
AGTGAGACACAAACAAACACGATGCATGCATGTCCTCTGTCAACTAGGTAATCAATATTCTTCAGTGAATCTGCATATGTCTGTATTTTCGGGAGTAGCAAACGTAATTGCATATTATCGCGTTTCCTATTATCCTATGGCTACCACTACTGCTGCTACTGTGTAATGTTATGCAGATGAAATTGTGAAATCACTGCACATTATTATTCTCCCTGTTGGGTCTTGTGCTGTTGAACTATTGTGGTTCCCGTAATTCCTTCCATATAATTGATTTATGGTCATAAACCATAAGTGATACTGGTGTGTTTTTCACTCCCTGACAGGTTGCTGTTTTATAACATACTACACTCGCAAATCAGCCTTGGAAGCACAGAATGCTCTGCACAACATGAAGATTCTACCAGGGGTAAGTGACTGCCTCCTTATTCAGCCATTGCAGTAAATGACATTATCATTATCATTATCATTATCATCATTGTCATTGTTGTCATTGTCATTGTTGGCATATCTTCAACGTAAGACCTGTGTCAGCCTTGACCTGGAGCTTTTGTAATCCAGAACTATCACAGTTCTATAATCTTTATCTTTTTTATCTTTTTTTTACGATTTCCAGTTGAGAACATATACAGTATGTGACTTTAAATAATTGTTTGGCAAATAGTAATAATAATAATAATAATTTGTTATTATTATTATTCAGCAGCATTTTGGTGCAATGGTTATTGTTATTATGTTTGTAAAATAGTAATAGAAAGTATTTTCTGTGCAACCTCCTTGCCCCTACTCATCAAACGTATTTAAGATGGTGTAATAGTAAACTTGCTTCCAGATTTCAGAAAAATGTGTCTCACCAAAAGAAGGCCCATCTGGCTTGATATATAACAGTCTGAGTAAGCTCTGGTTTCAGCGTGTTAAATTAAATGAAAAATACCCTGCGCATTTGGTTAAAGGCTGATTGTCAGTGACTATACTGTGAACAGAAAAACAGCTTTAAAATATAAGAAAACAGGGGAAAATGTATGCTTATTGCTAATTATAGGATCAAACATCCGAAATAGCCTGTATGGATTTAAATAAGAAGTCAAAATTTAACTTAATAATGCATAGAAAGCAGTGTCAACAGCAGACCCTCCTAATTCAATCATCATTTACATACCATTCTCTCTGCTACAGAATATCCAAACTGTTATGCTAATTCCTTTTTAAATACAAATAATCTATAACATGGATATGGCAACTCTGCCAACATTAATGATGTGTGCGATTGAACAATACAAATATGCATATGTCAGAATTATGAGCACTGATATGTAATCTGTTACCTTGTTCAGATGCACCACCCAATCCAGATGAAGCCTGCTGACAGTGAAAAAAACAATGGTACAAATTTTCATTTTCAGTTGTCTTGTTATTTAATCCTTTTATCATTTTTGTTGATTTACTTGCTATTTATAGTGACATTCCTGTTTGAAGCCTGTTGATATAAAAAGGGGTTATTCATTATGTCAGTGGAATTAGAAACTGTTGCAGGAGGATATTGATCATGACACGGGAGAAATCAACACATCAAACTTAACTGTAACTTTATTGGCACCTGACGGTTGAGATTGTTAAGATTGTCCTAAAAATTTGATTTCTTTGTCTCGCCAGATCTTAGCTGTTAAAGGATTCTGTCCTAAACAAATACTACACTAACTCATGTCTCTTTTATGACAGAAACTGCAAAAGATCACAGTTAAACATATGTTTATGTCTTTATGTTTATCCTCAGTGTTGTGATGCACCATTTTCTTGACACAGCACATGTGTTTTATATAATTTTATATTTTGTCAATTACAGCAGTGGAGGACAGGAAGTTGTTTATTGGAATGATCTCTAAGAAGTGTAATGAGAACGACATCAGACTGATGTTCTCACCATACGGGCAAATAGAGGAGTGCCGGATACTTCGAGGCCCTGATGGACTCAGTCGTGGTAAGTCACTTTCAAGACATTTGGTATTAAGCCCTCGGCTGATGTTAATTCTCGGCTGATTGATGTGTTTGTTCATACTGGTTTTCTGAGCCAATGAATGCAAGTCACAAGTTACAAAATGGTACACAATGTGTTTGAAATCACCAATGTTTTCTGTACATCAGTGATACAGTAATAATAATACCATTCTTCTTCTTTTACTACTACTACTACTATTACTACCAGTACATGTACTGATAATGATAATGATAATGATAATGATATTGAGAGAGACAAACAACCATTCAAATTCACATTTACACCAAATAGGGCAAATCTATTAGGTGTAAATGTGAATTTGAATTAAACTAATACACAGTATGCCACAGTATGTCTTTCATCTGTGGGACGGAACCCACACAGGTAACCGGTAGTTAGAACTGTAGAAACCTCTTGGATTAGAGGTGAAAAATCCTGATACTCAGGGAACACCATATCCTGGAGATACCATGATTTGGATAACTGAGAACCATCACAGACATAATTGTCAGTAATTAATGAAATGAAAATGAATGAAAATCAAGTGACATCCAAAATTTAGTGAAAACAGAGCGATTCAGCTGATTCAACATTCTTCATAGCCACAGACAAAAATAAAATTATAAAATGAAGGGATGTTGACAGAAAAGAATTTTCCCCAGAGAAATTACATATGAAATTTGATGGACTCTGTCTTTGTCTTTCAGGTTGTGCATTTGTGACATTCACAGCTAGACAAATGGCCCAGTCAGCCATCAAGTCCATGCACCAGTCTCAGACCATGGAGGTAAACTTTAATGTCACACTAAAACCAGTGTATAGTGTTGTGAAACTGTATTCTTTATGACAAAACTGCCGTATTGTTGCCACATTACTTAAATAAATACATAAATATTCAAAATTCGAGAAGAATCAGCCCCATCATAATTAGCTTTTAGTAATGTATATAGTATTTTGGGTCAACTTATACTTGACAATCTGTGGGGAAAACCTTTCTACAGCATTCATATTTAAATGCTTTTTTTAAATTACAGTATGTCCAAGAAGTTTGGGCTCCCGCAGTGTCACTATCCACACATGTGGTCCGATCACAGGTTTCCACCAACATTAAAAGTTACATTTTTTAACATGGTGGGCCATTTGAACCCTAAATAAGTCTGTGTACAACCCAGAGAGTCAGCACTCAGCTAGAACTTAAAAAATCTGCAGGCATTAGTTGTGATATTCTGTCAGTTAGAGAGGATTAAGAAGAAGAAATTGCCAAAATAAGAGTTCACAGTGATCTGGCAACAAATAGAGTATCTATAATAACAGTGAGTTTGAGCCATCATTGCTCACTGTCAAAGTGTATTGTGCAGCAGTCTGTATTAATTTTCGTAATTGTTATAGATGAGCTTTGACTACAATAGTTAGTCTTTGAAAGCTTGGGTTGTTTGCTAAGTAGCACCAAAGTTCCAGGAAACCTGAACAGAACTGGTTGTGGAACGAGGGCTAATTTGGTGGAACAGGAGTGGAGTTTAATGTTTTCAACCTGACCATTCCGATTTGGAGCAGGGGGAGTGGCCGTGGTACAGTTTATTTTACCTCTAATTGTACTGTATGTTTCATGCCCTTAAGGTGCATGTTAATAATGTTTGATTACATATTTCTATCAGTAAATTATTGGCCCAGTACAAAGCAACTCCTGTGTCTGTGTTTAGGGCTGTTCATCACCTATTGTGGTGAAGTTTGCAGACACTCAGAAAGACAAGGAGCAGAAACGCATGGCCCAACAGCTGCAACAGCAGATGCAGCAACTCAGTGCTGCTTCCATGTGGGGAAATCTCACTGGGTTCAACAGCCTGGGGCCACAGTACCTAGCAGTGAGTCTTTATTTATAAGTCTCAAATGTGTGTTTACAATACAATGATCAGCCCACTGACTAGATCAGTTTCTTATTCAAAACATGGCTGGCACTTCACCTGTAGCATGTTATTTTTTATACAGTATCTCCTCCTGTCATTAGCTCTATTTACAGTTGCTGCAGCAGTCAGCCTCCACAGGAAATTCCCTCAACAACCTGCACCCTTCAGGTATACACACACACACACACACACACACACACACACAAACATAAACACAAACAATGAACATTGGCAAAAGATAATGTTGCAGAGGCTAAATCATCTCCATAGATGTTAGGTGGGGTTATCAATTTCAAGCATCCTACCTATACAGCGAGCAAACATCAGGACAATACAGGTCCCTTGATGGCCCACTGTTTTTACTTATGATATTCGTGAGAGAATGTGGTGTGTGGCGTCTTCGACATAACTCTGTGTTTGTGTGTCCCAGGTCTTAATGCTATACAGAACCTAGCTGCTTTAGCAGCAGCAGCAACTGCCACACAGGCCACACCTTCAGGCTCCAGCGCCATAACAACATCCAGTAGCCCACTAAGTGCACTAACAAGCTCAGGTAACAGAAATTTCAACCATAGTACTGTACCATAATAAATGCACATGCAGTCAGACTGTGGTATTGTGACATCTGTATAGAATGTGAATTATCTAACAAACAGTAAGTAGTGTGTTACTCTGGTCACTCTGTAAACTGGATTTATAACATGGTCAGATCTTCACAGTTATGTACAAAGAATCTTTTTTTTTTCCAATGACACAAAACATTGTATTGTTTTTCTCCATGTTGAAAATGTTGAAACATTTTTCCAACCTAGACAGTCTAGGTTGGAAAAATACATGTTAGCTAATGACATGAAGTTGTCATAAATTGCAGTTGTTGTGCACTATAATGTTGTCACTGTTTACCTCTAACACAGACTGGTTTACAATGACACAGCTGTGTCTGAAATTGGACAGTAGCTTTTATAATGATAACAGTAAATATTCCCCAACTAGGCTCATCTCCCACCTCCAGCAGTAACTCCTCAGTGAACCCTATAGCATCTTTGGGGGCCCTGCAGTCTCTCACCGCTGGTGCTGGAGCTGGAGCTGGCCTCAACATGGGCTCCCTGGCAGGTACTTCAAAATTAGATGGACGTGCATTCATTCATTCTTTGCATGGGATTCAAGACTTCCTATTGTGTTATGTTGAGCCTGCGTATTTAATGTAAATCTTTGAAAGATTTACGGCGTGGACAAGGTTATCTTGTGACTGTGATGGTGTTGTCATCACATTTCTACACATGCTTCCTTTTGATTTATGCTATCATTCCAACACCAAGAAATCACAACAAAAGCCTGGTATTATATAGACATAAGTTATGCCTCACTCAAGCTTCCTGCAGGTGTTAATTTTATTACCATAGGTAGTTTCAGGGTGAATAAGTATAAGGCTAGTACTCAGATATAGGGTTAACATCACTGCCAGCACTGAACTATTATTGCTGCGAGACCACTTCTCGCATTAACACAAATCCTGTTATTATTATCTCTGATACAGGCATGGCTGCACTGAATGGCAGTTTTGGCTCTGGAGGCCTCTCTAATGGATCAGGAAACACCATGGAGGCCCTGAGCCAGGCCTACTCGGGCATCCAGCAGTATGCTGCTGCTGCTGCCATTCCCAGTCTTTACAACCAGGGTCTGCTGCCCCAACAAAGTGTGTCAGCTGCAGGCAGCCAGAAAGAAGGTGGGTTCTGTGGGCTGGGAGTCAGAGGAAAAGGGATTACATGAAGATGGAAGTTGAAAAAAAAAAAGTGAAATGTGAACAGTTCAAAGAAAGCAAGAGGAAATGGGGGCTACAGTATTTATTAAAACCTATGTTAGGAATGGGCATATTACTTGAGAGAACATCCCATTTGTAATCATTAGTGGAATACCACTACACCAAACAATAACAATAAAACAACAATAAAATCATGTTTAAAAGTTATTATTTCCTTAGTCTAAGTTAGTCAATTTCTGTGTGACACAACTCTCAGGGAAACAAAAACTTAAAAAGAACTTGCCACAAGCTAAAAACAAGTCAAATGGAGATTAGACTACTTCTACTGATATGACAAATTTTCAAAACTCTAAACAGGTTGCCATTTTGTTAACCCTCAACACTTTTAAAGGGGGGGGACTCCACAGAGTGTTTAACTTGGTTTACAGTATTGCTGAAGGCAGCTTGATTGAGATATTTGTGTTGTGTGTTGATTTCACCTTCTGCTAAGGATTTTGTCTTGTTTTAAATATGCTGCATCAGCCAGCAACAGTCACACCACTGGTAAGATGTTCCCATCTTCTCTTTGATATGGCCTCCAATCATTTTGTCCACCGCTCCACTTTAAAACAAGTTCAAGTCCATAACAGAAGGCTTGTCCTTGTTTGTATGTTCATGTTACTCATACCGCTCAGATACTCTCACTCAGTTTTTTATTTTTTTTTTACAGTCTTTAAGACAGTAAGACAAGGAGTCATGTGGTAAGAAAGAGTCATTCGTGTGGAAATCTGGCTTGATAGCAGGTTCACAGATAGTGACTGAAGTGCTTGGAACAACACCTGAATTCAATGATTTGGATAGCTAAGCAAATACTTTTGGCAATAAAGTGTTTATATATAGTATATATATTTAAAAATACAAGAAAGTCAGGAAAATAGCTATGTAGCAATTAAACTTCTAGCTGCAGAAGTTTTGCAGTATGTCAGCTTGGTTTACGGATATGCACAAATGGTTTTATGAATTCAGTTTATAACATATTGATTTTATTATTCCATTGACATGGATTTCTACATTAATATTTTTTTTCTGTGACATTGGCTTTGGGGTTTTCCATATGATATAGCTAATATGGCCTTTCTAAAACCCTTGTTAGATTTTATGAACTTTGTTGAAGAATAAGTTGCATTTATTGAGTTATAAATTGTTAAAATATCACAGTCTTTATTGTCTGTATGACTGGTAAAAGAGTCCTTGATTGGCAGGTCCAGAAGGTGCCAACCTGTTCATTTACCACCTGCCCCAGGAGTTTGGAGACCAGGATTTGCTCCAGATGTTTATGCCCTTTGGAAACGTAATATCTGCTAAAGTCTTCATTGACAAACAGACAAACCTCAGCAAGTGCTTTGGTAAGTTCAGAACATGAGCCATACTATGGTAAATCCTTGCAGCTATTTATGGTTAGGGTCAGAATTAAGTAATGAGAGTGCTTAAATGTAATGAGTTTTAATTTTAGTTGTGTTAGCAGATGTGTTAAAACTGTCTTAGGATATTTCATGTGTAGTTTTTGTATTAATTAGTTAATGACTGTGGGTCATTTACAATATCTTTTTTGTATGGAGGATTTATACTGAATGAAAACCTTGTGTTCTCATGTTATGCACCATCCAGACAATATGATCTCCTGGTGAAGGGGCTTTCTATTTGTGACCCAGTTTTCACACTCAACTGTGATTGGCTCCTCTGTATACAGCTTTTGAGCAGTTACTAGCTAAAAATCATTAATTATCACTAGACTCTGAATTTGACTCTTAACCTTATAGTAATCGAACTTAACTCCATAGTGCTGTAAGTACACTTTGACCTTAATCTAGTTGTGTGTCAGACTGGTTTGATTTGGTGCAGCATTTTAGTATATTTGAGTATAACAAGCTTTAAGGTTAAAAATTTATATAATTGTAATATAATTGTAAGGAAATTTGGTTAATATTTGTAGTGTGATTATTTTTTGATAAGTTTACATTTTAAAAGCAATCTTCAAGCAGTAGCCCCAAAGTACTGGACATTTGTAATGTATTTTCAGTTAAGGTGATGTGGGATATAATCCATTGTTATTTGAAAATGTATCTGAAGCTAATTTGCATGTTGATAGTACAAAATCTTGCTGCTTTATTTTGATATTCAAATGTATTTATTTCACTGAAAATGCATGAGAAATCCCATAATTAAAGCGATCTATAATGGCGGAGGCGATGCAGATCATATTTATTTTTCAATTCTTATTGTATTTTAAAATTGCAATTGTTTGTATTTCATTTTCAGGCTTTGTGAGCTATGACAATCCTGTGTCATCACAGGCAGCCATCCAGTCAATGAATGGTTTCCAGATCGGTATGAAGAGGTTGAAGGTGCAGCTGAAACGCTCCAAAAATGACAGCAAGCCCTACTGAGGTGCTGAGGCACTGCAGACTTAGTTAGGCAGGGTGGTGTTATGGTAAGTGGAGTATGAATGACAAAGACTGGTCCACAGAAACTTGTCTGACCTTTACAGGGTGATGTCTGATGTGCTGCCTCCCCTGGTCAATGTACAATGTCCAGGCAAAGAGACATATTAAGTTACATGTGAGAGTTTTTGGTCTAGACCGGATTCTTCCCGTGTTTTGTTGTGGTGAATGCACTTTGTTTTCATTTTTAACAAATAAGAGACACAGGTGAATTTTATTTTAAGTTGAAATCTGAAATCAGTTTGCTGTGGTACATAATAATCATAGGAGTTCATTGTTAGGATATGTTGCACTTTAAAAGTCAAGGTGCCAAATCCTTGTGTTTTTACTTCTTGTTCATCCTCCACTCCACCACCAACCTATCTCATCTTAAAGTTCCAGAAAGGAAGAAGGAAAAAAAGAACAGACAAGGCCTATTTAGAATACGGTAATCTCCAAATTTTTTACAAAGCAAATGTGTGGGATTTTTACTACTATGTTAGATATCTGTATTATATCTTAAAACAGAAACCGTGTATGTGACTTTCACCAAAATAAGTAAAAATTGTTGATTAGTGTACATTAGTGCAGAAGCTCAGATTGTTTATAAGAGCAGCTCTACTCATACATGCAGACATTGACATATTTATCCTCATCCTGAGTTTGTAATATGCGTGCAGACAATGTTGTCATCAGTGATTACTGTGACATTAAGGCTTTAAGCACTCTGATGATGCCATGAACACCTTGTTCCAGTTTGCTGGTGTTTATGCTGAGCTTTTTGACCTCCCATAATCTTATTGTTGACAGGAAAGAAGTTTGGTGTCCCTTAACTGGTCTTTTTTGAGCTCTGTGCTCTAACAGCAAATCTACCTGCTCCTGAGCTACATTTAAAGAGGACATATTAATGCTTGTTTGTTACTGACTTGTCTTCTGGGTGTAACAGCTGTTGCATGGCCTACATTAATCAAGTAGCCTCAGGTGGAGGCTAGCCTCAGCATATTTGAGAATGGGTTTTGTCATGTATAAACTTTGGCTGAAATTCATTTCTGTATGACCGATATCATACTTTTGTCAAGCAGTATGTATTGTTTTTTATCTTGAGTTTAGTATTACTAGTTTTAATGCAGTTGAAATTAGATTTTGAGTAGAGACCTTTCCAGGGGACTCAACACAGCATGCTTTGGTGGTGCTCCTCCTATGCTGCTGCACTCTTAGTGGCTCATACACAAATCCAAGAGTCTGTCAAATAGAGATGTAATGCCTCAATCAATCACGTTTAGTGGTTTTAGTTAGCTTTAACTTTGACTCTGGGTGATTTCTAAAAATTCATCACATCCCACAGCTACACCACTATGTTTATCACTGAATATCCTGTGTGATTGGCGAATTCAATTCACGTCAAAGTGCTCAAGACAAACATGTTAGTTGCTTAGACTTTCACAAAATTGTATGTATGTGTGTGTGTGCGTTTTTAAATAGAATTAGTAAGCAAGACAATTGTTGAGATGTGTATTTAAACTATTATGCCTTTTCTATTTTTATATAGGTTTTATACATCCCCCTGTGTGTTGGGGAACTATTTATTGCCTAAATTATTTAGCAGAAGTAAATTTATTTTGAAAGACAAATGTGAAGTCTAACAAACTCCACGTGATCTCCTGGTGTATGTGTCCTCACTTTGCCTGTTAAGCGTTTTCTTTTGGTGATATGTAATTTGTTTCAGTGTGGCATGGACTGTATGTGTGTAGGATCCGTCATTGCTGCTACAGATTTAATAGAACTCCCTCTGTCATACATGCCTCCATTTGAATAAATCGTTTTCCAAAAAAACACAGGGAGCATAATTTATTCTCTAAGTCCATTTTAAGGTGCCTTTTGGTCCTGTCTTTCTATATGAATAAATAGCCATCTGATATTTGTCGTCATGCATGTTTGTGCACCGGATGAAGTCCTTCAGTGTTTCTCCAAAAAAAAGTTTCAAACGTTTCTCAAAATCAAGTCTTAGTCCGCTGTCAGGGGACAGTCAACATACCAACTATGTGATGACCAGAGTTCTCGGATGATATCTTTGTTAGAGGATCCTTCATATCCAAGCATTTTGCAGGTCATTGTATTCTGTGTAGTAGTGTCCTGTTATTGTTATTGCTGGAGGTTTCAAAGGAATATTGTGTATACAAAAGCACTCTTGCAGTTGCACAAAAACCATGATTATGTGTTGACAGCTGATCTATCGTTGTGCCGTGCTTAAAGACTACTGTTTGACGCTATGTCTATATTTATATTTTAATTTACAGACCAAAAACAAAGCTAAAAATGTAACCATTCCAGAGTTAAATGGTGCATAATAGTGGATGTTTAATAATGAGTAACACCATGACCCATTAATCCAATCTGTGAACTGAATCACTGATCAAGCTGTTGGAGGATGCAATGCTGCATGTAAACAGTAAATTATTTCAACTCACCTTTTCTCATCTAATATATGTGCTTAGAACATCTCATCTTCAGGGGAAGGCACTTGTACATTTAATAAATCACTGGGCCATAGCTTCCTTAATCTTTTTTGGTTTTAACCCCATAAAAACTATTAAAGACCTTATTATTTTTAAGAAACAGGTTTATGGTAATAAGGGAGAATCTTAAGGGAGAATCTTACCCAGTGCAACAGGGTGGTGTTTTTAATTATTGTTGAACAACAGTCAAGCAGTTCCCAAACTTGGGGTCACTCAGCACTCATCAGTAGGATCAGCTCATTGTTGGTTTGGGTCTGTAGGATTCTCATCTATAGAGAGGATGTCACTAGACAAATGGATAAAATGGAATCTTTCAAAAATTAAGCAGTAGACATATAACTTGGAAATATACAAATGCATATGTAAATAAAAAGACAGCACTAAGATCTCAAATTTACATATCATGTATGCTTCACCTTCTGTCTGTCTCTTAAATGCATGCTGTGCACTTTCAGATGTAGTTTTGCTTCTGTTCCAGACTCCAGTTGGTTTTCATTCATTCCCGTTTGGCACAAATATTTGCACACCATAAATAACAGTGAACAGAAGTTCTACATTTGTCCTTGTTGAAGTTGCTTTTTTTTTGTTTGCATTCTTCTGGAAACACTACTACTTTCCTAAGCAACAATAATGTAACAATGACAGGAGTCTCGCAGTGACTGCACTACTTCACAAGTCCGCTGATAGGTTGTCATATCTGGAAATGAATGGTTATCGTGGACTGCATGAATGGCAGAAACATTTCGACCTTAAATTTGAAATGAGGCAGTGTGATTTGCAAAATGGTTAGCTGTGATGCTGAACATTACTGCCTGTGTCAAATTGGATTTAAAAAAATGGAAAGTTATGATTTAGATCGTCATATTCCTTTAAAAAGAAATTTCCAGTTACCATTGACAAATGCAGGCATTTGTTAACAGATGCAAAGTGCATGCTGCTTTGAACAAACTACTTTTGTAACTGCATCATTTCAATACATTTAACATTTCATGAGAATGAAATGATTATAACAAACAGTTTGCATTAAACTTGCTACTCCAGAACTCTGGAGACCCAGTGTGACGTGCCTGATCTTACAGATTCTGCACTTCCATTCATTTCAGGCTGTGATCCGTGTGTGTTTTACCTGTGTTGTCATCCCCCTTGTGGCCCGTCCTCACTCTGTCCCTGACTCTAACTGTTGAGTGTTTAGAATGTAATCAGTCCCCCGCAAAGATGACACATTCTCGTTTTCTTTCTCTTTTCTGTCTGTGTTCCATTGCTGTTTAACCTAGGTTTGTCTCCTTGTTGTGTTTTTTCTTTTCCTAGATCACCTGTTTGCCCTAGCATGTTGATGTGGCGTCACAGTTCATCGTCCAGTCCTTGTGTTTCCTGCGCCCCCCTCTGATGCTTCCAATTTCACCTTTGACCTTGTGTTTGACATTGATTCCAGGAGGATTTTTGTTGTTGTTTCTGTGCTGTCAACAGGGGCACTAGAAAGACTGCCATTGAATATGTTTTAAAGTTGCATTTGCATTATTAAAAGCACATAAGATAATCTATTTTTCTAGAAGGGACTGATATAACCACTAGATTTTTTTCTCCGCTGTTAAGGAGCAGTCCTCCCAGTGCCCCATCCTCTTTTTGTTCTGTGTGTGAAAGAAGCTAATCTGTCGTCAGATGATGTTTGTGCTTGAGTTCATCTTTGGGAGTTCCAACTTTGAGTGATGTCATGAGGAGGTAGTGTTTAAGGTCACTGTAAAAAATACACATATATAACTGAGTTTCTAAGTTTGAGCTTGTCAACTCACCACTGCAAGCACATGATGCATATCTGTTCTTTTGTGGAAAATCTGACATGATAGCCACAGAAGAGAGACTTGTCACAGTATATATAGTACTCATGTTTTATTTTCTGTTTTGTTTTTGATAAATCTGCATTATAATTCTTGGTAAAATGTGATCTAGTTTGTGTTAACTTAAGAATTATGAATAAACTGGTGCCAAATGATCACAATCTGTATTTTCCTCTGTTGTCTTGGATTTGCATGATTAGTCAAAGCAGGAATGCATGCAGGACCACCTGACCAGGCAGGATGAGCAAGGCTACTGGGAAGAACTGAGTAGCTTGGCACAGATTAAAGAGTGAATTGCAAGTTCAGTTGGTACTCCGTCATAAACCTGTTCCTTCCTGACAGTTTGTGGTGTAATTGGCAGTGCTGCAGAGTAAAGCAGGTCATCTTTGAATGCAAAAAACCTAACAAAAATTATTTGTTTGCCGGAAAAGATATGATTCAAAGTAAATAAACAAATAAATTCCAATTGTAAAATTCTGAACTGCTTATTTAGCTGATCTTTTTTTTTGTCAAATTGGGTTAATCATATAAGACTTGAAGATATAAATTAAGAAAAAAGTTGTTATTTTGGTCAATACTTCACCACTGTTTAGTAGTGTAGATAACTTCAAATCTCCAACCCCGTCCGACTGCAGGTAGAACCCTATAATACTTCAATCAAGAAATGACTACCGGTAATGAATATGTAATAATCTCAAACTTAGACAGATTTAGATTGTTAATAATTACAGATCCATTCAAATAAAGGGTTATATAATATTTTCTAAACAAGTACATAAAAGATCAAAATTATTTCTATGTACCTTATAAAAAATTTAAAAGTCTAAAATTTGACTGCTATAATAAAATAAATAATAAATGACTAATATGAACATAGCAAATGTAAGCAGACATTTCATGCAACTTTTTGCTTGCATAGTTTTCAACTGTGCTATGATTGTGTAATCAGCGGAAAGTGACAGATGTCTAGGATGGGAAAACTGTAGAGTCCTGGAAGACAAATAGAGGTAAAATTTTACATCTTAGCTGACAACTTGTCTTTATTTTTTGGACATGCTGCATGTCACCCCGCCCATGTTGTCTAAGCCTTAATCCAGTTGGCCTAAAGCCAATGCTGTATGGATTAATGTGAGAAAATAAAGAAAATAATTTCCTTACTATGCTCTACTGAATGCAAATATTTGGAAATGCAATCTGGTCCAACTTTTTTAATCGGATTTATCTGATTTTTTTTCTGTGACTTTACCAAGACTAGCAGTGTGTTAAGGGGTTTCAGCTGCAATGGCAGAGGGGTGGTGTTGCTGGAGTTGGCAGTCGCCACCTTGCTTGCACCTGCCAGAGTGTATACATAGCTTGATCAGACTATTTAAAAATGTTATTTAAATGATGTACCTGTGTCATCAGTTCATAGTCCTGCTTATCATAAGCTAAGATGAACATCTCTCTGCACAGTATTAATACTCAGTACAGTTGTCTGTATACTGTGCAACATTTGTATATTGTAAGCTTCTTTGTTACTTTACCTGCAGGAATAAGAAAACAGTTAGATCCACAAAATATTATTTGATCTGTTCCACCACTACCTACATTTCAAATGTTGTAGAGGTGTGTGATTTTGCTGTCTTAAGTATCCCTGTATTTTTTTAGAGAGACATCTGTGCCACCTCAAAATAATCACAGATCCATTCAGATCACCCCACTGAAAATTTCCTGGTTCCTCCTCTGGTTATCTGTAGTTAAAAATTCCACTTTTAATTGAAAAAAGAAACTCTTCAAGGCAATTACAAAAATGAAGAGATGATCAAATCAAATCAAAATTTTATTTGTATAACTCATATTCACACAGCCTCATTGGGCTTTATCAAAGTGTAGCCTACAGGGTGCGGCATCCTCTGACCTTCAACCTCAGCAAGGGTAAAGAAAAACTGCCAAAAAAAAACCCCTTTTAACATTTACAAAAATTAATTTGTAAACGTGGTAAAATATTCCTAAACACTTAAAACTACAATGTCTACTGGCTACACTTTAGTAACTATGATGTAACAATGCAGACCAATATCTAAAAATTGCAAGTTGGTTTAAACTGATCTGTACTTTTGAGTTATTATTATTAACGGTTACTGCTAACATTTGACGTTTCATGTTTAGTTTCATTTGCTGAAATCACGTTTAAATGACGTTTAAAGGTATTTTCATGTAAATCTTAGATGACGACAACTGTGTAAATAAAGAATTTTAAAAAAGTGGACACTTCCGGGTCAGCTGTGTTCTGAGAGAGCAGCACAGTGTTTGCTAACAGGACTCATCTGCAGTTAAAGAAGACTCGAGATAATCCACACAATACGGAAGAGACAACATGGCGACTACCATCAGCACTCAGCGGGGACAGGTACACAATACACTCGTTGTTTTTTCAGTATTCTGGACAAGCAGACACACAGCTAGGCGGGACTAGCTAGTTTAATAACAACAATCTCTCGTCGTTATCTAACTTCAGTTACTGAACAGCAGCATACAGTTGCACACAGCGGTGTACAGCACTGTTGTTATCAAGTACCGTTAGCAAAGACGAGCTTAAAGTAGGTTTGCTCTGGGTTTAACGTCAGTAAACCGTTATAGCAAGCCACGCACGGAGGAGCTTCGGTAGCTGAGAATAAATGTTAAATATCCGGGTTCTACTTCAAATGTGGGCGGACATTTGACAACAACGACAGATACTTCTGTGACAGATGTTATGAAAGTGCCGTCAGTTAACTAGCTAACACTGCTGCAGGTATAGCCTGTTGAGCCTCACATTTGTAAAACAACTCTGTCCACAATTAACACTACGACACGTGTAATTCTCGGACCCAATTTAAAATCTGACTATATTGCTAATATTATACATTACTCCTGTTTTACTCTTGTCCTACTGTATCTGTTCTAATCCATCCATTCATGTTGGCGTTATCATGTCTGCAGTATATTTAAAGCTAGTTTAATTAGCACCTTCAAGTCAGCAATGTGGGGACATTTTACCCCTATGCCTACTGCGAGTGGAAGTTCACCAAACTGTTAGTTTATAAGTGTTCTCATCTTTCTGTTTGATAATCTATTTCATACTCATACAAAAATATGATCATCAACCTGCAGACATCCATCTGTTGCTAGATGTAACACTGTTCCTCATTTGATAACATTATGACTTGAGTTAGCCTTATCATATCATAACACATTTATGTATTGGGGAGGTGGTGGCGAAGAAGCTAGAGAGTCGGGCTTGGAACTAAGAGGTCGCTGGCTCGAACCCCAGCTCGGGTGAAGATTTGGGTGATGTGACACCATCCCAGACCCGGGCCACCATCAAGCTTGGGAATGTGACGTTGCCAGTGTATACCCAGGATTTGCCCGAAAATTTGAGAGATGGCCACCTGTCTTCAGCCGTACACCCCTTTGGGCCCTTGAGCAAGGCCCTTAACCCCCCCAGATTGCTCCTCGTGGGGTAGCCCACTGCTCCACATGTGTGTGCTGTGCTATGTACTAACTGTTTGTACTAAAACATGTTCTGTACTTATATGTGGAATGGTGAGAATGCATAGAATTAATTTCCCCATTTTGGGATTAGTAAAGGTGTTTCTTCTTCTATTGGATAGAGTACACTCATAAACCTAGACCTCAGGAAGCATACTCTAATTTTGTGGACCACATGACCTCCACATTGAAATCAACCATTGGCCCCTACCATTGAGATGAATCATTTTAGACTCACATTATGGTCACAAGGTTTTATTGTGTCTCTCCCTGCCCTCTAACCAATAAAACATTCTCCAGAGTTAATGTATTGAATACATTTGCTGACAGAGTCCAAAAATTGACATAAGAAAAATCTTCCTGAAAACCTACCAAAGCTTTATGGTTGCAACTTGTTGACTCAGTTATAGTGATGGTGCATTCATTTTGAAGGCAACTACATTTTCATATAGTTACCCGGTAGATGATGTTGATTTACTGTCCTTCTCTGCACACCATGAGTCTAAATCCCTGTTTGTTTATTTGTGTATTCAGGTGTATATCGGGGAGCTTCCCCAGGACTTCCTGCGGATTACTCCCACCCAGCAGCAGCAGCAGGTCCATCTGGATGCTCAGGCAGCCAGACAGTTGCAGTATGGAGGCTCAATAGGCACTGTGGGGCGACTTAGCATTACTGTGGTGCAGGTAAGATAAGGTAATCCTTTATTAGTCCCCTATTGTGGAAATGTGCAATGTTACAGCAGCAAGTGCATAGTCAGTAGGGAACATTTTGTTTATTCTCCTGACTACTACCTCTTTAGTGTTTCTCCCTCAAGTCAGATGGGCAGAGCTGTTTTTTGTCTTTTGTCTTGAGAGTCGGTGGTATAGGCAGCCTGTTGTTCTTTGGTCCAAAGTAGTTGATGACGCTAGCCATGTAAGGTGTTTATGCATGTAAATGTATTCTTTCAGATCTGAAGTTATGTAAAATGTCAGACTTCAAATACTACAAATTAACATAAGCATGCTCAACTATCCGCTGTATCAATGAGAATACTTGGTGCTACTGAATTGTGATCGTAGCCAACTTAACTGCATCACTTAACTAAAGCCTTATGATTGTTTTACTGCATAGGCCAAGTTGGCTAAAAACTATGGAATGACACGGATGGATCCGTACTGTAGAATCCGACTGGGCTATGCTGTCTATGAAACACCAACTGCTCACAATGGAGCCAAGAACCCACGATGGAACAAAGTGATCCAGTGTACAGTGCCTCCTGGGGTGGACTCCTTCTATCTGGAGATCTTTGATGAGGTGAGAAGGTGTGGGAGGCCACAGAGGCACAGAGATGTGGCCATGTAGTGTGAGAAAACAATTACATCGAATCCCTGTATGCTTCTGGCATTATATAAACATTTTCTGTGGAAACTGGTGTTACAATGTCTGAATCACACACATTGATACACGTTATTTTAATGTGTTATTGCTAATGTGCCATCTAGAGAGCATTCTCCATGGATGACAGGATAGCATGGACTCATGTCACCATCCCCGAACGCTTGAGGGAGGGCAGCATTGTGGATGAGTGGTTCAGCCTCAGTGGAAGGCAAGGTGATGACAAGGAGGGCATGATCAACCTTGTGATGTCGTTTGCTGTGAGTATAGTTACCATAAAATTGACAGAGATTTTTTTTGATATTGTTCCAGTTTTGATGCTGTTTAAATTTTTTCTGTGACTGGACATTTGTGACATCTTAGCACTCCACTATACATTGTATGTTACTCATAGGATCTCTTGTGCTAACTGGGTGTTGTATGGAAGAAAAGCCATGCTGCATTAAACTCTGTTGCTTTGACTTCTGGCATTTCTTGTCATATGAGCTTCATACACTGTCTCTTCTTAACAGCTAGTTAAACTCAGGTAGGACAGGATGACAACTTTTTATTGCTTAATGCAGATATTTTCATGCAATTAAAATTGCATGTTGTTTCAGCCTTATACACAGCCTCTGGTAGACATTTAATAGAGCAGTGTTAAATTCCCGTTTTATTCCAAGCAGAACAAAAGCTGTAGCCTGACTTGTATGGTAATAATTTGCCTTTAATAAAATCGCATGTCTCTGCAATTTGAAAATCGCACATCGATCACAATTTTGATTCTCAAACAATGCATTTCGATTCTCAAACAATACATTGTGCAGCCCTACCCAGAAACCACTGGACCAATCCTGCAAAGCAGCTCACTGATGTCAGTTTTCGGGTAGCCTTAGCACTCTTGGAACCACAGCTGAGTGGTTACAAAGTTGGAACCGTTTTCGGCTGCCAAGGCTGAGTTGACAAGCATGCAAAGCGTACTGTCCCATGCTGAGGTGACCCTAGTGGAAAAGCGCCCATTGAGACACAAGGTCTCATCCTCAAGAGAGACAACAGTAATATACAACAGATAACAGTAGTTTCAGATAAACAAACAAACAGAGAAAGAATATCCCAAACAGGTTAAAATGCTGATGCATAATAATGAACTGATGTTTTTTGTGTGATGTATTGAACACCATTTAGATGACCGAGACATTTTACCCCTATGTTTTAGGCCCTAAAATAAAGCAAAAAAAAAAAAGATTCTTGAAACAGTGAGCTATACATTACCTCATATAAAACTAAAAACTTTCTTTAGTAAGTACTCGTTATTTGGTTGCAGTGTTGTAACAGCAGAGGCTTTGATACCAGTTGGAGTTATATATGAAGTAAAACATAATTTTCTGTGTGTATCTGTTTATTTATGCCAGTCCATACCAGCAGGAATGGTGACTCAGCCTGTTGTCCTGATGCCATCTGTATATCAGCAAGGAGTAGGATATGTGCCCATCGCAGGTTAGAAACACACACACACACACACACACACACACACACACACACACACAGAGAGAGAAAGAGGCAGGTTTACAGCACTTACTTTGTTCTGTGTTACCAGGAGTGCCTACAGTCTACAACCAGGGCATGGTGCCCATGGCAATGCCAGGGGCCATGCCAGCTGTTGGGGGCCAGGGGGTAGTGTGCAGTGAGGATGACCTGAAGGCTCTGCAAGATATGTTCCCCAACCTGGATAAGGAGGTGGTTCGCACCGTGCTTGATGCTCAGCAGGGTAACAAGGACGCTGCTATCAACTCCCTGCTGCAGATGGCTGAGGAGCTCTAACTGCAGAACACAAGTCCATAGTGGACATTACAACATACGCATATGTTTGCATGCACCCTCCCCCCCCCTGTGGCTGTTGGCTTGCCCACACATTGCAGCCATATATGAGCTCCCACCAGCTCCACAGCCACCAAAATCTGATACCTCTTTCTTTGTTTACTCCTATTTTGCTTCACGGCATGTGAAGTCTAGGGGAGCTCTG
Source organism: Trinectes maculatus (assembly GCA_016785345.1). NCBI lineage: Eukaryota > Metazoa > Chordata > Actinopteri > Pleuronectiformes > Achiridae > Trinectes > Trinectes maculatus. The sequence continues at coordinate 11,333 of JAFBJQ010006624.1, read as the reverse complement.
GGTCACTGGATATTCAAAGCATCATAACTGTGTTCAGCTTTCATTAGAATGAACATCAATGATTTGAGGTGATATCAATAGCAGATGGGCTGTTCTGTGTGATGTCTTAAAATGATTGTATCACAGTAGAGGCTCAAACAAAAAACTGAACTGTGCAATTTCCTGCCAATCCGCTCCTACCAGCCCCAATCATTTTGTACCAATTCTCATCACATTCTCTCATTGTGTCGATAGTATCCCGGTCTGTAATCTACCACTGATCGTAATGAGTCCATCTTATGATTGTGTTGATTTGTATCATTGTATGTTGAGAATCTGCCTATACTAACCTGCAATCATCTGCCTGTGTTTCACATATACTTGTAAAATATTTAGTGCTTCAAAATTAAATTATTATCAAAGTATTTAATTATATAGAAATCACCAGAGACAATAGAATAAAAATGAACAAATAGCCCAGTGAGGAATTTCAGGGTTTAAAAGAATATAACTGGTTGCTACTTCATTGCTACTTCAATACCGACTTTACTACACTGAGTCATCTGTTATAATTTGTGATAGTTTTAATGAAGGCTTGAACAGGATGTAGAACTTTTGAGATCATACTATCTTAATCCAGGTTGATTACACAGGTAAAATGGAGACCTGAACAGTCGTTTCAGCCAATTAGGCGAAAATTATAGTGGCCAGAATTCCATCCCAAGTGTGCCCTGAATGTTCATGGTTCATGCCCCCACCCCCCGCGTGCGCTTTCATTAATGTGTTATTTTAGTGCCGCAAACTTATCCTAAATAAGGAAGGAACACCAGATTTGTGGAGGACATTAAGGCTTCAGAGTGGCCAGTACAGGACTTCAAATGTTTGGTCTTCATCCCTGTATTTGTATGTATTGTAGTTCTTGAACCTTTCTATTTACACTTGATGGATTCAAGGTCTTGTCAGTATGCTGTCTGCCAAAGGTTTAATTCCTGTGACTTTTCACCTGTTGTTCAAAAATGATTGCCAATGAGATTCTTGAACTGTCACAATCATTTTCTTGTGTCTTGTCTTTCAGTTTAGTGCTGCACAGAATCTGGAGGTGTAGACACTGGTGTCTTAAATCTGACTAGTATATTTTGAAATTTTAATGTAAACAAGAATGTGTGGACAGGTGTTAAACAAGACTGAAATAGTTCTAAGAGTAGTATAAGCCTAGCTGACTTTCAGTTATAAGCTATGTGAATGATAAGCCTTTTGGACTCCCATTGGCTGAAGCTTCCACCAGTTAGATAAGATGACATGTAAGATGACAACATTAGCTTGAGCTTGCTTTGTACCCTCCATTCTGCCATTCTGTTTGCTCAGAATATATTCATGTTGGCTTTTGAAGAGTTTTTTTTTTTCTATTCTTATTAATATCAGTCACTTCACAGAGATCAATAAGAATGTGGAATCAAGTTTTTTATGTTGCAGGAATATAATTTTAATGACCATCATCCAGGCAATCCTAAAATGAAAGTTTCCATTGAAAGTAGCATGGTTAGCTATAAATTAAAAAAAAAAGACTGACATACAGAGAAGGAATATCTCAGGTTAAGGCTTGCATAGTGTTCTTAAAGAATCAGTCCAGTGTCAGGTAGGATCCAGGAAGTGATTAACGTCTCTTGCGTTTCTTTTTATTGGACGTCCCTGGCACACACTCTGCTACATCGCAGCTGCACGTCTCCACTCTTGTATATGTGTGCTGGACCTTGCTCCCGTTTTTGCAGGTCAGCTCCACCGCTGCCTGACTGGTGGTGGCCTCTCGGCAACACTCGCACTGGTGCATCATCTTGTTAGCTGCTGCAGAATACCTGCATATACAAAAGCACTTATTACAAAACTGGATTTAAAGCTAAAAGCTCATTTAATGTTAAATGAGTCACATAATAACTTTTACAGTTATGTAGGTTTTAGTGGTAGTGTTGTTCAAGATTCTGTTATTGTCATATAGTAACTGAATATAATAGGATGTATACTATCATGATTTCAATACATTTGTGAAGGAAAATAATTAAGTACCTATCTTCATACAATATGTACAGATTCTATATTCTACATTATACCATTCACAACAACACCTGAATACTTAGTAGCTAGGGCATTAATGGTATGCTTGTGAATATCCCTCAGTGTATAAAGGCAGTATGGCTCAGAGAAATGCAGTCAGTTGAAATACACATTAGCGTTTGGACAAACACTATGTTATCTTCTTGTTTTTAGAGGTTTGGTGATTATTGCTTGATGACATGAGAACAATTTAGCCTTTTCACCATCTTTGTGTCTGTCTGTTGACAAATATATTAAAGCTAATGAATACATTTGTAAATTGTGGCACAAGTTTGGCGTTCCCATATATGCCTCGTATTAGTAGTAGTTGTGTCAAGAGGCGACGCTGTGCTTTTCGATACCATTCACACAAACTCAGAAAATTCATATCTGAAATTTTTGTGAAAAAAGGGTCAAAGCAATGAAAGAAAACTCACATGGACGAGCTTGCACATTTCCCTCCGCAGTATGTCATGTTGACTGGTTGTGCGCTGACGCACTCGTTCAGATCAATGATTGTCTGATTACTCCTTAACTCACAAACGCGCTTCGGCCGGCCTGGAACACACAACAAGGTGTGAGGTTCAAACACTAACATGTCACACAGTCACACCTCCAAAGTCAACTTTTCTTGTTGATTGTTCTAGTAGGCCTACTCACATTTTTTGCAGCACCCATCAACATCTGTTTGCTCAGTGCCCTAGAGAGAGAAGAGAGGAAGCTGTGTATTAAATGCAAACAGAATGTGGACAGGGGACGGATGTCAATTCAAGATGTTCAGTAAACTCACAGGTTCACAGTCCTTGGGGTCAAAGTAAGGACAAGTCTTCCTGATCTCCTTGGGAAGAAACTCTCCGTTGATAATGTGACATTGATATTTCACACACTTGTCATCAGGGGGTATGTACACCTGGCCGGCCTGCACCAACAGAGTAGAGCCAAAGAGTAAATGCCACTGTGAGATGTGCAGCAGAGACAGCATCCTTTTGACACATTTTCAAACTTCATGTCATGAGTCGAGTGGCCCTGGCTGTTTTTGAATGTACAAAGAAAGTTAAGCCTAGCCTTGGAAATAAAGATCGGCTTAAATTGGAATAGATTTTTTCACTTTTAACGAAGTGAAAAATAAAACTTAGTTGTCCATTGTTGAGAGGAAATCTCTCACAGCTACCTGCCCTTCCCCTTTCTTATTGGATATCAAGAATGTGAATTCATCCTTACAAAGCTGCAGTACTGACCTCAATGTCATGTGTTCGATTATCAGCTGTGGTGACAACACACCTCTTCTTAACACATTTCCCGCAGCACAACACAGGGTCCTCCTCATATTCAGAACCCTGTCGACAATTTAGAGAAAGAATGAGGGACCAGTAATAACATAGTACACATTATATGCAGGGATTTAAACCTTTACAAGAATTTTACCGGAGAGCAGTTTTTGTCGCATACAATCGGAGTACAATCAATATTGTGCATCCCTGTTTCAGGATCAATATGAGGGCCACAGTAACATTCCGTGCAGGGCCCTGGTCTATAAGGCTCCCCTGGTGTAGTTGATGCTGGCGCGGTAGTGGTTTGTCCTGGTGCTGTTGTTGTAGTTTGTCCTGGTGCTGTTGTTGTAGTTTGTCCTGGTGCTGTTGTTGTAGTTTGTCCTGGTGCTGTTGTTGTAGTTTGTCCTGGTGCTGCTGTTGCTGTTGTAGTGGTTCCTTCTCCTGTCGATGGTGGTTCCAGAGGAGGTTCTGTTGGTGCTGGTGTTGTTTTTGGGTTTTCAGGTGTGGGTATCTTCTCACCAGGCTATAAACATACATGAAACAACGTGTTAATATCCATTGTTATTACACAGTCCTGGTGTTGGTGAGCCACATCAGAATTTGCTCAGAGGCACCTTGTTAAGTGGTCAGTGGACTGTGTCCACAGCAACTCTCTGGGTAGTTAGGGTTAGGGTTAGGGTTAGGTCCAATTTACACCTTTCATGCGTCTGGTGTGGCTAAGCAAGTGCTGAACCCTATCCTAGCGCAAAAAAACTATATCTTCTAACATTTTGTAACCACGGTAACATGTATGCATGCCAGTACTATGAGGAAAATAATTCAAACTGTTTTTTGTTGGAATTGTGTCTTATAATGTGTTTCATTATATGACAGCTATAACTAGTAATTATAACTATTATTCGTGTCCTGCTTTAACCTACAATAAATATATAAGCCTTTTTAAAAGGGGCGTTTGAGGGTTAAACCTTGGTTTTAGGGTTAGTGTTAGAATTAGGGTTTACTTTATGGTCACGGTATGGACACTTGAGTTGTGAAGGTGACAGGGCTAAGGATTGCACCATGTCAGCGACTGTCCTGACTAAGACAGAAGTACAAATGCGCCTGTGTGTGTGTCTTCTTGTATCTTTGCTGTCCTGCTAGATTTGTTAATGTGATTTCTGGTAATGTGAATAACCTGTAGATCAACCTGCTCTGCCTATCTGTTTGTGTGTCTCTGGACGCTCGCTGCAGATACTGCTGGTGTTTGGACGGTGTGCTTACCAAGTACTCAGTCATGTTATAGACGCATACATCCTTAGGGACTGTTGAGACAAAAAAAATAACCAGATGAGTAATGCAGAGATGTGTGGAAAAGGGACTGCACACCTTAAGTCGTATTGAAGTCTAATTCGCCACAACCAAAGTACTTTTCACTGCAAATCACATCCACATGACGGAGCCACACACACAAATTCTCATGCTACAGATATGTTGTGAGTTTTGCCTTAAATATTAATGCTACTGTTTTACTTCAGTAGTGGCTCTGTTTGGTTTTCTATAGCTTTACAATAGTCTTAGGTAAGAGCACACTTAAGCAATCATAAGCAAACACATAAGAATCACGTCAAATACTACTGACCACAAAGCTGTTTGTTGCAGCATCCATCTGTCTTGTTGACCACTCGGTGGTGTGGACCACATGTGATGTTCTCTGTTTCACACTCAATAGGCTCACACATGACACTCATGGAATCCTTGTCACATTCACAGTTTTTGCAGTTACTTTTCCATTTGTCACCAAGCTGAATAAGAGAAAGACACAGTTGAAACTAATGTTGTGCATTGTAAATGTACACAAATGCAAGTTTTGGGCTGAGTTCTTACTTTTTTTGGATTTCCATCAGGTCCAACACAGTCTGAAATTCAAGCGAAAGCAAATGGTTATTGGTTTTATAATGTTTTGTTGTTTTGTTTAAAAAATGCACCATCACCCAGTCAACAGAATATTTTTTTACTCTTACCGCAGGTCTCAACACATGTGCCATTGACTGCGTTGAATAAGGTGGTGCCCTGAGTGCAGAAGCAACCCTCCATTTTGGATTTCTTGGAATTATCAGGGGTATACTTGTTGTTGTATCTGACATCAAAGATTGTAATACCTGTTATTCATTGTCATGTTCACATTTTATGTCAAATTCTCCAAGTCCCTGTCTTTAAAAGTTTTGCATTTAGATCAAATTCTCTCATAAAATCAGCTTGACCTAAAAATGTACAGTATTTAACACTGAAGAGAAACAGGCATTCTTCACCTTTGATTGCATGTACGTTCTACAGGTTGACCACAAGCTTTATACACTTGATTTGGAGGACACTTGACCACTGCAAGATGGAGATATGTTCATATTTAGATTTTTAGGAACTCTGGACAACAACTCGAGTGATGTATATTTTTACTTGCACATATTTGTCTCACCACAATGTCCATTGGTAGTACTCCTCCAGTCGATGCAGACTCCTTTTTTAGCGCAGTGAGTGGCATAGGTCTCTAAGCTGCTGCAGCTACTATTGCCATATTTACAATCAGATATACAGGCTTCTATGTATTTGTCTGGGGACACTTCTGAATGGCATGGCTGAAACACACTATGGAGGAATGACAAGCCAGGACAGTATATGAGAAGAGGTTAGTCAAAAGAATCTGCAATAACCTCCACAATAACAGCTACGATATAATGCTAACAACCTGCAATGAATGTTGATGTTCTAAAATGTATAGCTGTGAACGCTGCGGCATCCATGTGTTCATTTTAGAAGAAATTGCATTAGCACTTGTTGCTGGGATCACAGTTATGTTTGCTGATTGCTATAGTGTAACCTGTTTTTTTTTTCTACATATGCTCGCAGACCATATACTTCACTTTCTGACCGCCCATACCTGGAGTTAAAGAGATCACAGAGGGCATATTTGCAAGGGGGTTTTGTTGTCGTAGGCGGTTGTGTAGTGACCACAGGTGTTAGAGTAGGGGGTGTGCAGGGTTTATCTGGGACATGCCACTGATCAGCAGAGTCTGGGCAGATCTTCACATGGCCATTGGGAGAACGACAGTCGTTTTCCTTAGAGTTGTCACAGGTCCCTGTGGAGAGAGGCAGCAGGATGGAGAAACAGCCCTCAGCCTCATGCAAAAGCATAAATAGTATGTACAGTACATTTAAGACAATTTGTGGCATCCATCAGTTTGCATGCTTTTACAATATTATATTAATGAATCGAATATTAATGTTTGAGTTTAATCCAGTCCGGGCCATTCACACATTGTGCATAATTATCACATGCTTATCCTCAATATAACTTAACCTATAAGGTATAAGGTTTTTTCTGTCTTATTTATATACTGTTAATACTTTCAGCTACAGGATCAGGGGAACAGGGAAGCTCTCTGTGGCCTCTATAAGTGTAATTGAAATGTTTTTCTTTCAGCCCGTGATTTAACCTGTGAAAAGTCAGTGATCAAGATCATGTGTTTAACTTACCACACTGTCCCTCAGTCTTGCCATTAAAACGGGAATAGGGAAGCTTTATGCTGAATGACCCCGTCCGATAGTCAACCTGTACACCGATGAGTGGGATTTCCAATGTAATCATCATATCTGTGCTTTTGAGCTCCAGGTCCCCATTGCTATAGGCAGGATATTTACGGTTTTGATTTATATACACCTGTAGAAGAAGGAGACGCAACACGTCACTGAAAGCAGAAGTACAGCACCATTTCTCACACAAACTGTACCATCCATCCCACCACTTTGACAGATTAACCACCAAATCAGTACTCTCAGAATAATTACTGACATGTGATACAGATGATATAGAACAACAAATGCCTCTGGAAGTTTGAACTATTGCTTACAGCAATCGCTGATGATCCTCGAGTCTTCTTGTGAGTAAAGAGGATCGTGTACTTTTGGAATATAACAATTAGATCCCTTTGGCAGATTTCATCTTTTGACGGGTCACATTCATAGTTATTCACTATAATTGTCAAGTTATATGAACTGACAATCTCTTTAACCAGGTAGTAACTGCAGTTCTTATTGAAACTGTATTTTTCCCCATCAAATGTCTTGTAGTGGGTTGTGCCCCAGACAGTGCAGACACCTGCAAGACAAGAGCCATACAAGGGATCGGTGAGATCATGTCTTATTCTTTTTTAAATATGTTCTTTTTGAAACAACTTGCAGGACAGATGTTAAGGCTAGTGTATGATGACAATCAAATTTGTAGACAAAATTTAGATGTAGAACATTTTAGTCTCAATACTTGACAAATACTTTTCATAGTTAAAAGAGGCAATCTGTATTGAGAAGATTCCTTTTCAACTTACATTCACATTCACGATGATAGCAGCATCCATCATTACTATAGGTCATCTCAGGTCTGCGCCCATTAGTACAGATGGGGCTTTCTTGTTGTGTGGGACAGGGAGTAGTCATGTTAGTGATTTTGCCATTAGCACAACTAGCTGTAGTGCAGTTGTCAACTTTCCAGTTCTCTCCATTCTAGATGGGGTTCAAAAGAAAGATGTCATATACTCATATGCGTATATAACAAAATATGCGTATATAACAGTAACTTGTAATAACAGTAACTTGTAATTTCATTTTGTGTTTTTTCTATACTCCAGTTGTTCCTAGAGGGCAACTGAACTTTCACCTATCATCCAAGGACCATCTATCCATCTATCTAATATAAATTATAAGTTATACTAATAAATATAATATTTCTCATGGATCTGTTTTTACTGTGTCACATGTGTAGTTGATTTGCTTTTAAAGTGCACAGATTAATCATTATGATTCTTTGTTCCAGGACCTAAATGGAGTCTGTAGATTCAAAGGGTTATGAGAAGGGAACCTGCAAATTTGTTCAGGAAAAAAACAATCATAACTGAAAGGAGAGGTTCTGTATGTCACACCTTTCTTTCTTCCTCCCCATCATAGCAGTTCAAGGCAGTTGTAGATATGGTTGTTGTTGGAGTGAGAGTAGATGCAGTACTAGTTGTTGGAGGAAGTGTGGTTGTGCTTGGTTTTGGTGTTGTGGTACAAGAGGAGGTTTGTACTTCAACCTGACAAGATGCATTACAATATGCAACATAACACCACCCTAAACCATCAGTGACATTGTACACCAAGTCCCCTGTAAAAGAAAAATGAAACAAAAGTTAAGTTCACAAACTGCTGATTCATAAATACATCGATTACATAAGAGCATATAATGTAACGTTTTTAATGATTTATTTAACTGAATTTAACACATAATTACCCTAATAAAGCATGATGAAGGATTTAGATTTCAACTGATCATTGCACAATCTATGTTAAGACCAAAAAACAAATGAGGCAGCACAGAGACAAATAAAAAAAAAAAGTACATACCAGGTTTGTGTGAAGTTCCATTGACAATACAGATACATATTGTTGTACTTGTGGTCAATAGTGATGTCGTGGGAAAAACTGTAGTTGTAGTTGTTGGGGTAGTGGGTGAAACAGTTGTTTCTGGACTTGTTGTTGTGACACCAGTCGTGGTGGTGGTTTCCTCAACTGTTGTAGTAGAGGTCGTCACTGGACTAGTGGTGGATTTGGGTGTTGTTGGTGTCTCTGTTGTTGTAGTAGTTGCCTGCGATGTTGTTGTTTCTTCAGGACTGGTTGTAGTTCCTGCAGTGGTTGTTGAAGGTACTTCAGTAGTTGGCGTACTCACGGACGGTGTTGTTGTTACAACAGTTGTTTCTGGACCTGTTGTTGTGACACCAGTCGTGGTGGTGATTTCCTCAACCGTTGTAGTAGAGGTCGTCGCTGGACTAGTGGTGGATTCAGGTGTTGTTGGTGTCTCTGTTGTTGTAGAAGTTGCTTGTGATGTAGTAGTTTCTTCAGGACTGGTTGTAGTTCCTGCAGTGGTTGTTGAAGGTACTTCAGTGGTTGTCGTACTCACGGACGGTGTTGTTGATACAACAGTTGTTTCTGGACCTGTTGTTGTGACACCAGTCGTGGTGGTGGTTTCCTCAACCGTTGTAGTAGAGGTCGTCACTGGACTAGTGGTGGATTCAGGTGTTGTCGGTGTCTCTGTTGTTGTAGAAGTTGCCTGTGATGTAGTTGTTTCTTCAGGACTGGTTGTAGTTCCTGCAGTGGTTGTTGAAGGTACTTCAGTGGTTGTCGTACTCACGGACGGTGTTGTTGTTACAACAGTTGTTTCTGGACCTGTTGTTGTGACACCAGTCGTGGTGGTGGTTTCCTCAACCGTTGTAGTAGAGGTCGTTGCTGGACCAGTGGTGGATTCAGGTGTTGTTGGTGTCTCTGTTGTTGTAGAACTTGCTTGTGATGTAGTTGTTTCTTCAGGACTGGTTGTAGTTCCTGCAGTGGTTGTTGATGGTGCTTCAGTGGTTGTCGTACTCACGGACGGTGTTGTTGTTACCACAGTTGTTTCTGGACCTGTTGTTGTGACACCAGTCGTGGTGGTGGTTTCCTCAACTGTTGTAGTAGAGGTCGTCACTGGACTAGTGGTGGATTCAGGTGTTGTTGGTGTCTCTGTTGTTGTAGTAGTTGCCTGTGATGTAGTTGTTTCTTCAGGACTGGTTGTAGTTCCTGCAGTGGTTGTTGATGGTGCTTCAGTGGTTGTCGTACTCACGGACGGTGTTGTTGATACAACAGTTGTTTCTGGACTTGTTGTTGTGACACCAGTCGTGGTGGTGGTTTCCTCAACTGCTGTAGTAGAGGTCGTCACTGGACTAGTGGTGGATTCAGGTGTTGTTGGTGTCTCTGTTGTTGTAGAAGTTGCTTGTGATGTAGTTGTTTCTTCAGGACTGGTTGTAGTTCCTGCAGTGGTTGTTGAAGGTACTTCAGTGGTTGTCGTACTCACGGACGGTGTTGTTGATACAACAGTTGTTTCTGGACCTGTTGTTGTGACACCAGTCGTGGTGGTGGTTTCCTCAACTGTTGTAGTAGAGGTCGTCACTGGACTAGTGGTGGATTCAGGTGTTGTTGATGTCTCTGTTGTTGTAGTAGTTGCCTGTGATGTAGTTGTTTCTTCAGGACTGGTTGTGGTTCCTGCAGTGGTTGTTGAAGGTACTTCAGTGGTTGTTGTAGTTGTTAGGGTAGTGGGTGGAAGGTAAAGAGTTGTGACAGGTGGAAGTGTGTCTGTTATTGGGCCAATACTTGTTGAACCTGGAAGAGTTGTTCCTGTAGTTACAGTTGAAGTCACAGTAGTTTCGTTGACTAAAGGTTTTGTAATTACAGTTGTTAATACTGTTGATTCTGTGATGACTTCCTCTGTGGTTGTTTGCTTGACTTGTGTAGTAGAGGTCGTCACTGGACCAGTGGTGGATTCGGCTGTTGTTGGTGTCTCTGTTGTTGTAGTAGTTGCCTGTGATGTAGTTGTTTCTTCAGGACTGGTTGTAGTTCCTGCAGTGGTTGTTGAAGGTACTTCAGTGGTTGTCGTACTCACGGACGGTGTTGTTGTTGTTAACACAGTTGTTTCTGGACCTGTTGTTGTGACACCAGTCGTGGTGGTGGTTTCCTCAACTGTTGTAGTAGAGGTCGTCACTGGACTACTGGTGGATTCAGGTGTTGTTGGTGTCTCTGTTGTTGTAGTAGTTGCCTGTGATGTAGTTGTTTCTTCAGGACTGGTTGTAGTTCCTGCAGTAGTTGTTGAAGATACTTCAGTGGTTGTCGTACTCACGGACGGTGTTGTTGATACAACAGTTGTTTCTGGACCTGTTGTTGTGACACCAGTAGTGGTGGTGGTTTCCTCAACTGTTGTAGTAGAGGTCGTCACTGGACTAGTGGTGGATTCGGGTGTTGTTGGTGTCTCTGTTGTTGTAGTAGTTGCCTGTGATGTAGTTGTTTCTTCAGGACTGGTTGTAGTTCCTGCAGTGGTTGTTGAAGGTACTTCAGTGGTTGTCGTACTCACGGACGGTGTTGTTGTTGTTACCACAGTTGTTTCTGGACCTGTTGTTGTGACACCAGTCG
>JAFBJQ010006619.1:0-20613 GCA_016785345.1 Trinectes maculatus | reverse complement strand
ACAGTGCTGAAAAGAAACCTTGGATTATGTTTGTTGTCTTCAATTAACGAAGAGTAATAGGCAGCTCTGGCATTGCGGAGTGCCTTCTTATAAGCTTTAAAGCTGTTTTTCCAGGCTACGTGGGTCTCCTCACGGTTGGTGGAGCGCCACTTTCTTTCTAATTTTCTTGACACCTGTTTTAGCTAGTGAGTGTCAGAATTATACCAGGGCGCTTGTTTGTTTTGTTTGATGAGTTTTTTCTTAAGGGGGGCAATCGAGTCAAGAGCTGATCGTAATGATTCTGTTGTGGTATTAACAAAATTATCGATCTGTGAATAATTAAAACCAGTTATGGACTCTGCTTCATGAGGCTGTGGTAGTGACTTCAACGTTAATGGAATAATTTCCTTAAATTTAGCCACAGCATTGTCAGTCAGGCATCTTGACAGAGAGATTTTGGTTAGAGGCCTGTGGTCCAATAATAGAACCTCAAAGGTTAATAAGCTATGATCTGATAAAAGGGGATTTTGTGGAAGTATTAACAGTTGTTCAATATTGATGCCATATGCAAGAACTAAGTAACAACATCAGCAAAAACAAATTTCTGGAATATCACCAACTGAAATCCTTAATTCAGGCAAGGTTCAACCTTAACATGTTGGACTTAGAGCCACCATCGATAATTACAGAATTTCTGAAGCTTTCACCCATTAAACTGCTCTCCAGAATTAACCGGCTACTGTCTAAAATAGATCAAATAGTCTCGCTGCCAACCTCCAAATGGGAGGTTGGCAGCACTCTAATTTTACACTCTAATTTTTGGATAAACATTTGCTTTAATACCTTTAGAATGACACAAAATGCCAACTTACAAACTATCCAGTACAAAGCCCTGCATAGAACACACTACACTGGACAAAGGATGTTCAAGATGGGCCTGACGCAAACAGATATCTGCATGAACCACACAGATGATTCACCAGATACTTACCTGCATGCTGTTTGGCTATGTACAGCAGTCAGAAATTTTTGGAAGAGGATATGTGAAGACCTGTCAGCATGTCTAGGGAACCCCCTACCGGTCTCCCCTGCATTGTGTCTTCTGGGTGATCTCACTAACATCAATATGGAGACAAATAGATCATACACGCTTCTTGTGGCCTTAAGCGTTGCTAAGAAAGCAATATTCATGAACTGGGAAAAAAAGAACTTGAACATAACTCTATACAAAAATCTTCTACTGGATCACATCTCCATGGAGAGAATGTCTGCCTGTGCAAAAGATCAGCTATCTGAATTTGAACAGACCTGGTCCCCAATAATTAATTTTATCACATAAGGATGCTGAGGTGGGGGCCCCCGCTGCTGGGATCCGGGGCTGGCAGCGGGGGGGCTTAGGTTGCTGCGGGTTTCTGGCAGCCTATTGGACCACGGGGTCTGTGGGTGGGGGCCCTGGCAGCCGCGGATCTTGCCTTGTGGGGGCTCTGGGGGGGTGGGCTGCGGTCCCACTTCGGTAGGGGGCTTCTGATGAGGTCACGCAGGAGGCGTTCCCCATAGTGAGACACTCACTCATGCTAATCAGAGAACCAGGGTTATATACATACCCTAAAGTTTCATCAGACCTTGAAGTCCATGCTCAGGAAACTGGTTTGAGTCTCAAAAGGACTGGGATGAGGCTGTGCCATTTGTTTTGTTTGCTGTTCGAGAAGCTGTACAGGAGTCACTCGGATTTAGTCCTGCTGAACTAGTGTTTGGACATGAAGTTCATGGCCCCTTTAAACTTCTAAACAAACATCTTCCTTTTCCAGAAAAGAAGAAAGTTCATAGCATCCCTGAGTATGTTATGAAACTCATAACATAACTTCCTTTCTTGTGGGGTAAGCTTCAACCCACTTGAAAACTGAAAACATGTCTGTAACTACCAACAAATGTTTAGAACCTTGGCAGCTTGGCATATGTACAAAATCTATTTGCATATTTATAAAAAGCCCAGACGGTGGCGGCAAATGGTCATGATATTATTCCCTGCCTTCCTAGTTTGCTGACATATTAAACACATGTTCACCAATGTTTGTGACACTTGTGTAATGCCTGGTGCAAACCATTGCGATCTAATTATCTCATTCATCTCTCCTTTTCCAACGTGAGTAGGTCCATGTGCAACAACGTGCCAACACATGAAGCAAAGAACGAGGACAAATGAGCCGACCGTCTGAGAGGAGCCACAAGCCAGACTCCTGTTTTGTACAACCTTTCTTGACTCAAAGGTTAATCTCCTCACCGTCAGCACGGTTGTGTAACGCCGCAGCATCATCAATGGAGAGCAAATTAATGAGTTCAGGAGGCTGTATCGAAAGGCACTGTTGTACCATGGAAGGGGAGGAAACTGCAGCTTGTCTGGCTGCTGCATCAGCATGTGCTGCAAGGTAGCTGCTCTAAGAACAGAGTCCATGACAGCATAATCATAGATCCAGCGTCTACAGGAATTGGTCAAATATGTGACCTCTAGACTACAATACTGCAGCTTTGCTAAGGAAACACGATGTCCTCTCACAGCCAGTCTCTTCAGTAACAACACAGATTCAGTCTGGCAAGCTTCCTTAGAGGGTGAGGCAATCAACAAATCATCAGCTTACTGAAGAAGAGTACTTCCCCCTGTCAAATGCAGATCCTCCAGATCACGCCTCACCGCAGCAGCAAACACTCAGACTCGGACTCTCAAGCCCTGTAGCAGCCTGGTCCATGTCAGCTGTTTTGATTTAAATGTAAATGCAAACAGGAGCTGGCTCTCTGAATGTATTGGAATAGAGAAGAATGCAGAACTCAAATCAATGACTGTGTAGAATTTTGAATCTGAGGGGCAAAGACGCCAAAATAGAATTTGCATCATATGCATCATATGCATCAATATTACTGACAGCTTGCAAATCTTGCACAAATCTCCAATCATCAGGTCTGTTTGGTTTTGGAATAGGCAATATAAGAGTATTACATGGACTCTGAGTTTCCACTAACACACCTTGCTCGAAGAGTGATTGAATTCTACCCCCTTTAATTGCTCTCTGAGGTAAATGGTACTGCCTAATCATTGAAAATTTGTGGGCATATCTGAGGGGAAAAGGAAGTCTCTGTGACACAAAATGAGGGTGAACTGCTGTGGGAGTCTCAACAAATAATTCATTCCCAAAGGAAATGACTTTGCTCATGTCCTGTTGACTGGATACAGTCTGCCAGGTATTGAGACACCTGCTCAGCATATCAGCTAATTGTTGCTCTTCTGTGCCTATTGTTAAGGCAATGATATGCAGTGGAACACCCTGGTCTCGCCATAGCTCCTGTTGCTGTAAAGACAAAATAACAGGCAAAACACAACCCTCAGGCCTGACAAAAAAAAGTTCACTGCTCAATCGAAATTGTTGTTGTAGAAAGGAATCTGCCAATTGTTGATATTCTTCTGTGGGGTCAACTGCAGCAATACACACACAAATTCAGCAAAGGCCTCACAGCAGACATTGTAGATGCACAAGATGGAGACGTTTTACCAATACGTTGAATATTTGCTATGTTGAATATTTGCTATGTTGAACAAATCTGCCATATCAAACTCTGAGAAGGCCCAGCAGTATCTGAAATGAGATTCAGGCAGTAAGGCCTAGACTGCTTATAACACCCTGTCATCAGGAACAGATAGAGACAATCCTTCAGGAGTACAAGTAATGGTTGCATGCAATTTACACAACAAATCACATCCTAGCAAACTCAAAGAGGAATTTTCAGAAATCAGAAATGAATGTTGTAGGAGCCATATTTAAGTTTATTCAAATGCCATTATTGACTATGTCTTTGTCTTTGTGACGGTGCCCCCTTTACAGGTGGTGATGGTGCCATCATTTAAATAGCTGCCCATCATGCATCGAGGGAAAGAGGCAGCCCAGCAGACATCTTCTTTGACCACAGCGCGTAATGCTGTGTGGAGAGCTACAAGCCATAGTTTAGCTGTAGCCTGGTCCTGCCAGTGATTATATTGAAAGACCAAATAAACAACGCATTTTTTATTTTCTGTGTTGATTTAAGTTACAATAAATTACCGGTTTCATTCATCTATCATCTGTCATTGGATTGTTTTTGGTCACAAACTGCGAGTCAGACACTACACAACTGCCTTCTCAACAGTTGGTAAAACAAAAAAACTGGACACAAAGGGGTTATAAGAAAAAACAAACAAAGTTTTGCCACTACAAATGTTGAATATCAGATCCAAACACTGTCACATTAGCTTTCTCAGAAAGGGTGTCTGTTAAAGGTGTGCCTGCCACTCCGATGACAGTTACGCCATGACAAGTGGAGGTGCATATTTTATCTTTTACACGCACAGACAAAATTGTTGCCCCACTATCAACTAATATGTTGTTGTTTTTTTTACCATCAACTTCCACTTGCATTGTGGGATCTTCAGAAGGGGAGTGAGAAAGTTTAATTTTCGTAGCTTGCACAATGTTTTTAGATTCTGTCTCATTCCCTCCATAGCAGCTCAAGTGGGGCTGAAACTCAGCAGCAGTAGCAGAGAGTCGAGGGGCAGGTGCAGGGGTTTGAGGCCTCCCCTCCTGTCTCTGCTCATCTACATTACACCTCTGAACCTGATCGCAGTGACCTTGATTACCATGAGATAGACCCAACACAGCTCTGCATTTCTTGCCCAATGACCATATCTCCCACATCTGCCACATTTCCCTGTCCTTTGATCAGGATAATGTTGCTGTGATCTCCGTGGAGGTCTCTGTGGCATCTGTGGTGTCTGTTGGTTTGTATACTACATCATCTGCTTAGTGCCTGTAGGCTTAGAGAAACAGCCATATTTATACATGTCCTACAAATACATAGCAGCCACTACTTCACTTCAACCTGTAGTATGCCAATTTCTATTCACAGTTCTTTACATGTTGGCAATAGAGGGTACAAGATTTGACATGAACATCCCTACAGCCATTCTGCTCAATATCAGTCCCCATGGACTCCTCCCAACTATCCACAAAACGCTGAATAAAAGCTGGTATAGCTTGTCAATTGCACACACAATGCAGCTTTGGAAGAATCACATAAATTGCGGGCACGTGTTTTAACTGCATCTACTGTATAGCCACAGTCTGTAACCATATCTCCAGAGGCATATCCTCAGGGCACTGTCCTCTTGCCCTGCCAGCAGGGAGATTAAATTTGCTCTTACAGAGCGGTCAGTCCATTCCATAAGTACATCTCAACAGCATTTCCATATCTGGAATCAATACATTATACAGCAATGCCTTAATTTCAAGCCACTCAAGCCACAGCATACGTTTATGAACAGTTCGTGGGATTGGGTGCGCTTCTCACAATGTCTCTTACTTCAGCTGGAGTCCACGGTCTGCCCACCACAATCTTTATATACATTGAACTGGTCTCATCCTAATCTCTATCTGAGCGTGGAGGAAGACTCTCCCTTGGTGGAGCTTACTTCACAACTTTCTTTCCCTCTCTTAACACTAACATCTCTTCCAGTTCAGCCCTATCTGAAAGTGCACTAGCAGATGAATGAGCACCAGCAGACGGCACTTCATCCTCTCCTGCTTCTGCTGCTCTCTCTGTTCTATCACGCTCCTGAGGCGCACACACAAAAGCACATTCTCAAGATGGAACGCTCATTGGGCCAGACACCACAAAGCAGGCTGAGAAAAGCAGCACTTAATGTGAAAAACCTGGCTAGAACTAGCCTAACAAATGAGTTGAGGCTAACTCGGTTCCATAAAAGCTGAGCCACGTTTATGCAGTCACACTAATTCAAAGCCAGGTTGAGCTAGTCAGTCTGATTGCGTGTGCACGCCATTCTTAAGCAGCCCATGCGGTCAAACACAGATCAACCGGATTCACAATGGCCAAATGCACTAGGAAAGAGCGAGCGGCAATGTTCACTGCCTCAGAGCAGGCATTTATAATGGAGACCTATGAGGAATTTGAACATATAATAACGAAAAGAGGTAACACGGCAGAGGAGCTGGCACTCCAACTGAATAAACTGTGTCCTGTTATTAAGGGGATTGAAGAGGGGGCATCCTCACAAACTACGCCCCCAGTACAAGGGCTAAAAACACTGAGAAAACTTTTTAAAGCCAAGTAGACCACGCGCACAGTGTGACACACGGTTACTTTGCCAATATTTTCAGCATTCACAACCGTGTTCATAAAAGTGCCACACGCACAGTGTGTGGGACTGTTGTGCTGTGCGTAAGTTGAGGGTCGATCAGCTGGCAGATCTCTAGAGAATCTGTATCTCTCATATAACTGATTGTCTGGAAAAGCCTGTGGATCAGCCCTGTCTCTGAAGATGCGCTCACAGACAAATGGCATGGATTGGGGTTATTATTTTAATATTTTTAATATTTTAAATGTAACCAATACATAGTCTTTAAAACAGTGTTTCATGATGTATTTTATTTAATATTTTATTGATGGTGATCTTCCTGTTTTTAAAAACTGCTTAAAAAACCCATTTCTTTTCTTTGGCTTTATAACCCGTGTGAGAAGTAGCTTTTATTGTGTAACTTTTATCATAATGTAGTGTCGATTTGTTAGTTTTATCTATGTTTTTAACTGTGTATAGTACTTTGGTACTCTGCTGTTTTAAAGTGCTGTATAAATAAAAGTGTGTTGAGATGAATAATAAAGTCATATAATATAATCATACATTTTTTTCCAGATAAGTGTCACTGTTAAGCGGCGAATCAGGCTAAGCCGGACATTTAGCCTGGTCCGGAGCAGGCTAGTTTGCCAGCATAAGTTGCTGTGGTAACTTAGTTTGAACTATGCTAAGCTTGCTTTATGGAACTGGATCCACTGGACAACAAGCCAGACTAACCCAGGCTTATTTGGTAATCCTGTTTTATGGAACAGGCACCTGGTGCTGTTGAAAAGCTGTTTCTTCTGGCCTACACAAGCTGAGGAAATCAAGGCTTGGTGTTCTTTCTGCCCAAGATGCAGTTTACACAAAGCCCCTGCCATCATTGCACCAGCCCGTCTCAAACCCATTAACATCATGTCCCCTTGAGCTGTTGGCTATGGATTTCTTTAAGTTACCACAGTCAGCAGATGGACACCAATATATGCTAGTGGTTACAGATCATTTTACAAAGTATGTGTGGCGGCACAAGGAGGGGATGTTTTTTTTAGATTGGGATTACTTAAATTGTTACCAGACAATGCCAAGGACTTCTTAAGTGGACTGACCCAAAGGAAGGCACTGAGGTACGTTTTGCAAGAGGCAGAGACGGTACTTTAAAAGATAGAAATATAATTTTATTGATTACAAATGAAAAACTCTAAAATCACTCACTGGGAAGGAAAAATGAAGCCAAGCAGGATTGAGACCTACTGTGCCAGCTGAGTTCAGTGAAAAGAGGATCCCAGGGACACCACGCATTTAACGTAAATAAAAGTAAAAAAGAAATAAATTAACCACATGCACACGATATGAATGGTACAATGCCACCAGGACACCAATCCACCACCAGACTCAGACCTGAATGGGGAAGACCAGAGAGCATCCAGTTAGGGAAATAATGAAAACCAATAATATCTAATAACAACAAACAAACAATTACATTTACAAAATATCAATAGCGAAATAAGCAAAATTCTTTATTTCCACAAATAAAATGCCACCCACAATAACTAAAACAAACACCTTTCAAAAGAGGACACATGAACGCACAGCAGCAAACAGCAAGTGGCATACAGAGCGGTGAGCAGCATGCAGCCAGCAAGCCAGGGCAAGCTTCTATGGCACAAAAAAAATAAATTGAGCAGTGGATGGACGTGGTAGTGAGTACAGCTGCTGCCAACAGCCTACCTGCCACCACACAGAAACTAAGTGAAGGACACCAGGAAACGTGACCCAGCCTCTGGCAAGCAAGAGGCCGATAGATTCTCTATGACCGCGTTTATCTGCTCCTCCATGGACCATCACTCCTCCATGGACCATCACCTTATCGTGGTGGAGGGGTTTGAGTGCCCTAATGATCCCAGGAGCTGTGTTGTCGGGGGCACTAGCCCCTGGTAGGGTTTCCCATGGCAAATTGGTTCTGGGTGAAGGGTCAGACAAAGAATGGTCCAGAAAGCCCATATGAGGGAAACAACAAGGGATCAGAGTACCCTGCCCGGAGGGCTACCGGGGCCCCACCCTGGAGCCAGGCCTGGGGTTGGGGCCCGTAGGCGAGCGCCTGGTGGCCGGGCCTTCACTCATGGGGCCCGGTCGGGCTCAGCCCGAAGCAGGGACATGAGACCGTCTTCCCGCAGGCCCACCACCCGCAGGAAGAGCCATATGGGTCCGGTGCGATGTAGATCGGGCAGCAGACCAAGGCGGGGTCCTTGGCGGTCTGATCCCCGGCTACCGAAACTAGTTGTAGGGACATGGAACGTAACCTCGCTGGTTGGGAAGGAGCCAGAGCTGGTGCGGGAGGCAGAGCGTTTCCGGCTAGATATAGTTGGCCTCACCTCAACGCACAGTTTGGGCTCTGGAACAAAAATCCTCGAGAAGGGATGGACCCTCTTCTATGCTGGAGTTGACCCTGGTGAGAGGAGGAGGGCAGGCGTGGGCATGCTCTTAACACCCCGACTCTCAAGCTGTGTGCTGGAGTTTTCTCCAGGGGATGAAAGGGTAGCTTCCCTTCGCCTCCAGGTGGGGGAACGGATACTGTCTGTGGTTTGTGCTTATGCACAGGAACGGCCTCCCCGATCTGAACTCGAGTGGTGTCCAGTTATTGGACTTCTGTGCTAGTCACAGTTTGTCCATAACGAACACCATGTTCAAGCATAAGGACCGAAAGAACGAGATCGCGAATACAAGCGGCGGAAATGAGCTTCCTCCGCAGGGTGTCTGGGCTCAGCCTTAGGGATAGGGTGAGAAGCTCGGACATCCGGGAGGGACTCAGAGTAGAGCCACTGCTCCTCCGCATCGAGAGGAGCCAGTTGAGGTGGTTCGGGCATCTGGTCAGGATGCCTCCTGGACGTCTCCCTCGGGAGATGTACTGGGCATGTCCCACTGGGAGGAGGCCCCGGGGTAGGCCTAGGACACGCTGGCGTGATTACATCTCCCAGCTGGCTTGGGAGCGCCTAGGGGTCCCCCCAGAGGAGCTGGCAGAGGTGGCGGGGGTGAGGAGTGTCTGGGGGTCCCTGCTGAAGCTGCTGCCCCCGCGACCCGGACCCGGATAAGCGGAGGAAGACGAGACGAGACGCGTTTATCTGGCAGTCTCCCACTGTGATTGGCTGGGACCGCAACACAGCTGACAGTCACTAACTACATCCTGCTACATATGCCTGAGCTATACCCACATACAAGAGCTTGTGGCAAATGAGGGAAAACTCGAGGCGAGGTGAGTTATGCAGCTTTTACTTAGCTCACACAACAGAATGGTAAATACAACATGGCGGGAGGTGCCAAAACTATATACAAAACCACGCCCCCTTACCCATAGCCGTCCTGGGTGAAAGATACCGCCACAAGCTTGTGTTTATGTACAACAACACTGTTGCTCCACAGGATACACCCCTTCTTATCTTCTGTTTGGCTGGCAGCCTCGCCTTCCACTGGATGTGATACTCAGTACCCATACTGTGCCAATAGAGCCTCCATTGGGTCAAACTACACAATCGGCGGCTTAAACTAGCCCGTCAGCAGTAGAAGACAAACTATGACAGACGGCCCATGAGTACGCTACTGCTCCCTGGAGAAAGGGTCCTGTTGCGACAGGGAGGAGCAAAGATAGAAGGTAGAAGGTAAGCTCTCAGATATTTGGGGAAATTAACCATATGTTATTGTGAAAAAAACAAATCCACATCTTACAGTATTTGTTGTCAAGCCAGACACAGGGCAAGGATCAGAAAAGGTTCTGCATCAGAATTTAATACGTCCATGTCCACTTAATTACACTCCTTCGGGTCAATCTACCTTTGAAACAGATGAAAACGAGGCAGCCAGGTTTGGTGTGGGATTTTCTTTTTGTTGCAGGCACAGTCCATCCTGGAGGAGTCCTGCCACAGTCACCACCAGCCCCATCAACTGTTGAGCAGTTGGGACAGGAAGGAGGTCATGCCCCAGAGCGTGCCCCATCGAGGATAGACATCAGGGAAGGAGATGAGCTCATCCCACATTGTTCTCATATGACTACTCAAGGCCGTCCACCTGCTAGGTATGAACACTGACTATACCTGCTCATTATTTGCCATGAGGACATGGCTACGAAAAGTGTGTGTGGGGGGGGTTAAACAACTGCTCCCCAACAATTACTCTCTCTCTCTTCCTCTCACTCACTCCCAAGGAACTGCAGTTCCTGTGCAAGAGCCTCAGAGCTTTGAGGAATCTACAAGTAAGTGGAACCATTCCTTTTCAAAGATGGCTTGGCTCAGGAGTTGGGGAGAGAGCGACGGAGGCGGAATGGCAGATGGCACTAGTGTGGTATCGTAATCGGAAAATTGAGTACAATTGTGCAGAAATCCCGTGATATTAAGACAGAGCAGAAAGTTCTCCCGGACTCTTTTTATTGTGCGCACACACACACACACACACACACACACACACACACACACACACACACACACACGCACACACACACACACACACACATACATATAATCAGAGTTCGAAATCATAATTATTTAAATGATATGAAATATGATGCTATGCTGCAAATAGCCTTTTGAAAAAACAACACTGGAGTCACCACCTGCCTGTCTGGCTGTAACATTACTGCAAAAGACAGAGAGAGACAACAGTCCAAAGTGGAGGGAGAGAAAAGGGTGAAAGACAGCTACAGTGGGTTAAGTTGTGACAACCCAAATATTTTAGATGAATTACAGAATAAATCCTCGAGATAAATTTGTCATAGATGGATATTCTAATACAGAATTGGCATTATTTGATTGATTGATTAGCAGATTAAGTTGATAGTGTATTTTGAACATGTAACAAGTGAATTGGACAAAATAAGATCGATAACAAGCAAATAATAAAATATGACCGAAATGTTCAGAAGAAAAAAAAATTAAATATTTCAGAGAGATTCTTATTTTTATTTTATGTTTCTAGCATTGACACTGGTTAAAGAGAGATTACATTAGGAATAATGATGTCTCAGTCATGATGTTAATTTGTGTTTTGCACATTTCCTGTTTTATTTCGAAGTTGGTCTGACCTCTCCTCTTGTTGTATATTTACTTCCTGCCCTCGTGTGTTTCCCTCCACAAGTGATTACTGGCCCCGCCCTAATGTGTTTCACCTGTGTCTCGTCTCCTTTGTTGCATTTAGTCTTTCCTATTCCCTTGCCTTGTGCCAGTTCATCTTGTCCCTGTATCAAGCGTCCCAGCCTTATTTCCTAGTGCTATCTCTCTTTGTGTATGACATTTTGTATTGATTTTTGACCCGCTCTTGCCCTGCCAACTTTGGATTTGTTTGCCTTCAACTAGTAAAGCTCCTTTTGACCAAACCTGTTTTGAGTCATGCTTTTGAGTCTTTTCAGTGGTTTTATTAAGTGAAGCATGAATAATCTCTGAATAACCTATAACATTTCTGTCTTTGGATATATATAGAGAGAGATATTATTTAGTTGTATAACTGATTTCTATTGATACAGAGAAGGGGGGTGCATAGATTGGCCTTCACGCGTTACATTTCAGATACATTTTGAACAGCACGACATAACGTTAGCTTAATGTCAGGTAATTTTCTGTTATGACACTTTTCTGGTTGCATTTAAATAATAAAATATAAGTGTTTCTTCTTCTTTTGTTATTTTGCTATTTTTGCCCATGGGAACCACCTCAAAAAAAGCTCAATAAGTGGGAAAATCTGGCAAAAAAAAAAACAAAAACTAAGAACTATAGGGCTTTCACACCCCCCAGTGCGCAAGGCCGTTCCAGCTCTACAACATCGGTGCTCAGGCCCTAATACTAATAACCCTTCCTGCAACATCGATGCTCAGGCCCAAAAAGGACTATAAAAAAGAAATTGAAAAAGGAAAAAAGTTCCTCCCCCTCAAAGTAGAGGTCCATATTTTGGAGGGTGTTTGAAGCATTGCACCATTAACACCCACTAATGGTATGCTGTAGAATCAGAAGCAGCTCTCCATAGTGTTGCTGCTGTCTTGATGAGAATGATCCACTACCACAGAGCTCCTCTTGCTCAAATGGACATCTTTCATATAGTCCTGTCACTTTGGTCCTTGGAGAAATTAACAAACACCTTCAGAGGGGTAAAGAAGATGAAAAAAGGACATTACTAGCCTGTTAAATGAAAGACGATATACAATTTAAAAAAAAGCTTTGGGTAGGTTGCCTTACTTGGTCTAGAGTGGTTTGAGAGACAGAGTAGTCCTCTAAGCTGAGTGCATCCTTGTTCTTGGAGAGCAGGGAGAAGATGTGGGCGAGGGAGGTGAGGGACAAGAGCAGCTGGTACTGCAGCATGTTGTTGTGTTTCTCCTTCAAAGTGCTGCCTGGTAGCTCCCGTTTGATGAACTGCATCACCGGACGAAGGCGTGGGCGCGGCCCTGCCACCCGCAGGATGATGGTGTAGCCATCGCCAAACCTGACGAAAACAACATTTAACATTTATTATCAGAAATTATCATTATTGGCTCTTACTTTTTTACTGACACAACTTGTACACAATGTGCATATATCATACATCAAACTTTTCATGCGAGAGATGTGATGTATAGTTTTTGAGATACAGTAGATGTAAAAAGTCTACACACCCCTGTTGAAATTCCAGGTTTTGGTGATGTAAGAAAATGACAGCAAGACAAATAATTTCACAGCTTTTTCCACCTTTAATGTGACATTTAACATGTACAACACAATCGAAAAACAAACTGAAACCTTTAAAGGGGAAAAATATAAAATAAAAAACTGAAAATAACCTGGTTGCATAAATATGCACACCCTTAAATTAATACTGTGTTGCAGCACCTTTGGCTTTTATTACAGCACTGAGTCTTTTTGGGTAGGAGCCTATCAGCGTGGCACATCTTGATGTGGCAGTATTTGCCCACTCTTCTTTGCAAAACCGCTCCAAATCTGACAAATTGCGAGGGAATCCCCTGTGCACAGCCCTCTTCAGATCACCCCACATATGTTCGATGGGATTCAGGTCTGGACTCTGGCTAGGAAAAACAGCCCCAAAGTATGATGCTGCCACCACCATGCTTCACTGTAGGTATTGTGTTATTTTGGTGATGTGCAGTGTTCTTTTTGCGCCAAACATACCTTTTGGAATTATGTCCAAAAAGTTCAACCTTGGTTTCATCAGACCACAACACATTTTCCCACATGTGTTTGGGAGATTTCAGGTGTCTTTTGAATGTTTTTTTTTTTAAAGATAAGGCTTCCGTCTTGCCACCCTGCCCCATAGCCCAGACATATGAAAAAGACGGGAGATTGTTGTCACATGTACAACATAGCCAGTACTTGCCAGAAATTCCTGCAGCTCCTTCAGTGTTGCTGTCAGGCTCTTACCAGCCTCCCTGACAAGTTTTCTTCTCGTCTTATCATCAATTTTGGACGGACATCCTGTTCTTGGTAATGTCACTGTTGTGCCATATTTTCTCCACTTGATGATGACGGTCTTCACTGTGTTCCATGGTATATTTAATTCCTTGGAAAGTCTTTTGTAGCCTTCACCTGACTGATATCTTTGACTAATGAGATCTCTCTGATGCTTTGGAAGCTCTCTGCGGACATGGCTTGCACTGGAAATGTGGCTGCAAAAATGTCAGGAAAAGCCTACTCGAACAGCTGAACTTTATTTGGGGTTGATCAGAGGTTGATCAGGCACAAATAAAAAGATGTACACACTTATGCAACCACATTATCTCAGTTATTTATTTTTACTTCACCTCCCTGAAAGATTTCTGTTTTTTTCAATTGCGTTGTACAGGTTGTGGGTCACATGAAAGGTGGAAAAATTTGTGAAATTATTTATGTTGATGTAGTTTTTTACATGACAAAAACCTGCATTTGAACAAGGGTGTGTAGACTTTTTATATCCACTGTATGTGGTGTATAATAGAACAGGAGCGGAGCATTGTATCCTTATGATACCCATGCTGTTTTGGGGTGCATGTGGTTGTCAAGAGTATAAATTGCTGCATATCCATTTGTGCCAAAGACAAACTTCAGTGCAGAGAGATACAAGTTTAACTCCAGGAACCAGAGAGACAATGAGTCCATTAGTGAGTACATGGCTAGTTTGAGGAAGCCAGTATGAACTTGCAAGTTTGGGGCATTTCTGGATGATGCTCTCAGTGACAGATTTGTGTGCGGTGTTAAAAGTACAGAACTCCAAGAACGAATGCTGAATGCTGCCCACGTTAAAGTCTGGCCAGAGCTTATGAGATGGGACTTGGACTCAAAGCGGCAAAACAGAATGCAGAGCAGTTGTCCCACAGGTCTTTCAAAAGCTAATATAATTACAGAAGGACAGGCATTGGAGGCACTGTGAGAATCACTTTCATTGACTTCTCCAGTGCATTCACCATCCAGCCACTGTTGCTCAGGGAGAGCTGTGGGCGATGGAGGTGGACATGTCTGCCATCTCCTGGATCTCCTGACTACCAGACAGACAGACCACGGTTTGTCAAACTGGGTCGTGGTTTGTTTGATGTGGTGGTCAGTGATGAAGGAGCCGCACAGGGAACTGTGCTGCCCCCCTTCCTGTCCACCTTATACACTTTCAATATGACTCAAAGTCATGCCAACTTCGGAAGTTCTCTGACGACTCTGCAGTGGTTGGGTGTAGAAGGGATCGACAGGAGGAGTACAGGGCAGTGGTGGCTGACTTTGTGGAGTGGCCTGGTGAGAACCACCTGCTTCTGAATGTGGCCAAGACCAAGTAAATGGTGATTGACTTTAGGAGGAAGAGGACAGCTCCACAAGCATATTGCGTCACTTCCTGTTTTTGGTTGTCTGTTCATGCTAGTGATTGTCTCTCGATTCTGTAATAGTTCTCAGATTAAATCTCACTGTTTCATCTGTTTGGAAAACCATTTTGCGGTAAATCACCAATCCAGTAGCGTTACATAAACAGTACCCACTCTGGTTACGATCATCTAACAACAACACCCATTGCTGTTAACAATGGCTTCTCTCTCACCCACCTCCTCTTCTCCTCTCTCCTGCTCTCAGTGCCTCATGTTCAGTTATTCCTCTGCCTCCTTATTATAGTAGTAATGATAAATGTAATAACTGTAGCTTAGTGGCAGCAATGAAGGCGAGGCTTAGTGAGTTAGAAGCACGGCTCCATACCTTATGTTGAAGGAATTTTGTTGATGTGATTACTCTGACCTGCTCTTTGTCTACTCTGACGTGTTTGGTGCCAATGATCTGTTCAGTCTGACCTGTTTGTTGTATGAAGTAATGCTTCAAAGATAAGACCCGACAAGTGCCCGGTGATGTGACTTCTTATTATGTCTTGACTGCCATAACTAGCCTTGTACCAGGGACAAGAGTTCCCGTCCAATTGGAGAGATGTATATGTGTGTGTCAGCTATCTCAGTAAACGCCCAGGTCCAGAATTGTAGAAAAAGGCAGGCCAACAGACTCATCTTTGAGTCTTCCTTTGTAACTTCCACTGTGTAGTTGCTTTGTGAATGCTCCTTCTTGTACAAGAATAAAGTATACTCTAAATTTTAGACGTTGTCTCCGTTGCCTCTGTCTGCCTATCATTCAGACACAAAAAATATTTTGACACCTTAGAAACTAAATTAGCTGTAGCTAGCCAGGGCCCGGTAGTCAGTGCGGAGCCACCTAGCTTAGCCCCTGCTAGCAGTCTAATGGAGGCGAGGCTTAGTGAGTTAGAAGCCCGGCTCCGTACCTTAGAACCTAAATTAGCGGTAGCTAGCCAGGGCCCGGTAGTCAGTGCGGAGCCACCTAGCTTAGCCCCTGCTAGCGGTCTCCCGACAGCCCCCGTGCAGCCGGGGACTCAGGGCGGCTGGGTGACTGTCCGAAGGAGGCATAGTGCTAAAGCTAAGCCTGCTGATCGGGACACTCCAACTCATGTTTCCAATAAGTTTTCTCCACTCAGCGACACACCCGCTGAGGAACACACTCTGATCATTGGCGATTCTGTTTTGAGAAACGTGAAATTAGCGACACCAGCGACCATAGTCGATTGTTTGCCTGGGGCCAGAGCGGGCGACATTGAATCCAAACTGAAGCTGCTGGCTAAGGCTAAACGTAAATACCGTAAGATTGTAATACACGTCGGCAGCAACGACTCTCGACTCCGTCAGTCGGAAGTCACTAAGGTTTAATGTGGAGTCGGTGTGTAAATACGCAAAGACAATGTCGGACTCCGTAGTGTTCTCTGGACCCCTGCCTAATTTATCTAGCGATGACATGTATAGCCGCATGTTGTCATTCAACTGCTGGCTGTCGAGGTGGTGTCCCGCTAACGATGTGGGCTTTGTCAACAATTGCCAAACGTTCTGGAGAAAACCTGGTCACATCAGGAGAGACGGCGTCCATCCCACTTTGTCTGGAGCCTCTCTCCTTTCTCATAGCATTAGAGATTTTATTAGCTTCCCATGACAGATCAGAGGCGGGACCAGGAGGCAGAGTTGTAGTCTTACACACTTCTCTGCGCTGACTTTGGATTTATCACCCTCCAACAATCCCATACAGACTGTGTCTGCTCCCCACCCCACGAGATTATTCAAACAGAAAATAAACAAAGGAAACAAAGAGGAAAATCTGACAAAAGTACACATAACACTTGAAAAAACACAACAGAACAAAATAATTAGATGTGGACTATTAAACATAAGATCACTGTCATCTAAGGCTGCTTTAGTAAATGAATTAATCTCAGATCATAACATTGATGTCCTGTCTTTAACTGAAACCTGGCTGCATCCTGATGAATTTGTCAGCCTAAATGAATCCACTCCTCCCAGTCATATAAATACTCACATCCCCCGTGGTTCTGGTCGTGGAGGTGGTGTTGCAGCCACCTATAACTCAAGTTTTCAATTACTCCCAAACGCAAACTTAACTTTAACTAATTTGAAAGCCTTGTCCTCAGTTTATCCCAGCCAACAAGGAAGACATTACAGCCATCTCTATTTGTTGAAGTTTACCGTGCTCCTGGGCCTTGAGTTCTTAACAGAATTTTCAGAGGTTTCATCTAATTTAAAAGTCATTGTAGTTGGTGATATTCATATGGATACTGAAAGTGACAGCCTAACCGCTGCATTTAATTCAATATTAGACTCTGTTGGTTTCAGTCAATGTGTAAACCAACTCACTGCTTTAACCACACCCTTGACTTAGTTCTTACATATGGCATCAATATTGAACAATTGTTAGTGCTTCCACAAAAAACCCTTTTATCAAAATACAACTTATTTTAAACTTTGAGGTTCTATTATTGGACCACAGGCCTTCAACCAAATTCTGTCTCTCGAGATGCCTGACTGACAGTGCTGTGGCTAAATTTAAGGAAATTATTCCATTAACCACAGCCTCATAAAGCAGAGTCTATAACTGGTTTTAATTCTTCCCAGATCGATAATTTTGTCAATAGCACAACAAAATCATTACGATCAGCTCTTGACTCTATAGCGCCCCTTACGAAAAAACTCAAGAAACAAAACAAACAAGCTCCTTGGTATAATTCCGACAATCACAAGCTAAAACAGGCGTCAAGAAAATTAGAAAGAAAGTGGCACTCCCCCAACCATGAGGAGACCTACATAGCCAGGAAAAAAAGTTTTAAAGCTTATAAGAAGCCACTCCGCAATGCCAGAGCTGCCTATTACTCATTGTCAATTGAAGATAACAAACATAATCCAAGGTTTCTTTTCAGGACTGTAGCCAGGCTGACTGGAAGCCACAGCTCTATTGATCAGAGCATTCCACACTCCCTTACGAGTGATGATTTTATAAATTTCTTTAATGATAAAAATATAACTATTAAGGAGGAAATACACCACTCCCAAACTATACTAAATAGTGACATATATGTACAAACAGAAATAGGAGGCTCAGCACACATTGACTACTTCACCCAAACTGACCATAGTCAGCTAAAAACAATAATTTCTTCACATAAAGCAACAACCTGTATGCTAGACCCCATCCCAACAAAACTCTTGAAAGAAATGATGCCTCTGTTGGACAGTCATTTACTAGATATAATCAATCTGTCATTATCATCTGGTTATGTACCACAATTCTTTAACGTAGCTGTAATTAAACCTCTCCTCATGAAACCAAGTCTGGAGACAGAAGTTTTAAATAACTACAGACCAATATCCAACCTTCCCTTTCTCTCAAAAATCCTTGAGATGGCTGTCGCCAATCAGTTAAATGATTTTCTTCACACCAATAGTCTATATGAGGACTTTCAGTCAGGGTTCAGAGTTCATCATAGCACTGAGACAGCTTTTGCAAAAGTCTCAAATGACCTAGTCATGGCTTCAGATAAAGGATTTATCTCTGTTCTGGTTCTCCTAGATCTTAGTGCAGCTTTTGATACTGTTGACCACCACATCCTTCTTCATAGGCTCGAACATTTAATTGGCATAAAAGGAATTGCCCTAAGTTGGTTTAACTCCTATTTATCGAACAGACATCAATTTGTACAAATTAATGATAAGTTGTCACAATACACACAGGTCAGCTATGGAGTTCCTGAAGTCTCTGTGCTTGGCCCATTGTTATTTATGTTATACATGCTGCCATTCGGAAACATTTTTAGAAAACACTCTTTAAATTTCAATTTTTATGCAGATGACACACAGTTGTATATTTCAGTGAAACCACATGAAACTAATCAACTACTTAGACTTCAAGCATGTCTAAAAGACATTAAAATCATTATTAAATGCGGACAAAACTGAAGTTATGGTACTCGGCCCTAGACACCTTAGAGAGTCGTTATCTAATGACATAGCCAGTCTAGATGGCATTGTCCTTGCTCCCAGTGAAACTGCCGGGAATCTGGGAGTTATATTTGATTCTAATTTATCACTCGATTCTCACATAAAACAGACTTCAAGGACTGCCTTTTTTCAACTCAGCAATAAAAGCGAAAATCAGACATATCCTGTCTCTTAAAGATGCCAAAAAGTAATCCATGCTTTTGTCACGTCCTGGCTTTATTACTGAAATTCATTACTATCAGGTTGCACCAGTAAGTCCTTAAAGACCTTGCAGCTTGTTCAAAATGCTGCTGCACGTATATTGACCAGGGTCCTGTTTCTGGAAGCAGGTTTAGTGAAAACTCTGAGTTAGTTGACTCAGAGTTAGAGGAAATTCTGGGTTTTTGGTTTCACGAGGCCGGTTCAGCTCGACTCTGAGTCAGTTACCATGCCAACATACTTTTTTTTTTTTTTTAAACATGTCCTGTTTGGCAGCTTAGGCACGCAGTATGACAGTTTCTGGTTGCCTTGTTGTGCCTCAACAGATTTGTTCTGCAAGGGAAAGGTGTGGTTCACTCTTCCTGTTGCATTTTATTGGCTTTTATTGGCATTGGCTACCGAACTGAAGGACAGAGAGAGGGTGAGAGACAGACGGAGAGAGACACAGAGAGAGAGAGACACAAAGAGAGACAGAGTGGGGGCTGGGGTTGGAGTGGGGGAAGAGAATAACAACAAACAGAAATATCACGAGAGTAATAACAGTAGTTACAAACGTGGTTATGCTGAGAGTCTTATAGCAAGATTTGGTACCTGGAGGGGGGAAACAGAGCAGTAGCAACAGCAACAGTGACAGTGACATTGTTTACAACAATAGCATGAGTTTACAGTCATTCCAGTGGGTGATTACAGAGTGGATACATACTGAAGTATACAGTACACCGATGTAGCAGATATACACGGTTATGACAGGATATATAGGTAAGTAGTATTTGGGGTATAGTGTCTGTGTACGGGTGTGTTTGTGTGGGTATGTGCGTGGAGTTTGTCATTTGGATGTAGTCTGTGGTGGCTAATTGATGATATGCGAAGGGAGACGGCCCCACCCCCCAGCCCAGGCAGCCGGCGGGGGGAGAGCCCACATCGCCACCGAGCTCCACAACCCCCAGAGCACTTTGGGCCCAGTGCCAGGGCCCCCGGGGACCGTCACGAGCCCACCACCGCGAGACCAGTGAGGGAACGCGGGCACACAGCCCTCGCCCCAGAACGGGGCCACGGAGGACCATGGCCGGAGGCCCCCCAGCCAAGGCACCTGGCCACCCACACCAGCAATGACCAAGCCTGCGGGCCCAGTGCCCAGACAGCCAGAGACCCGCCCAGACCCCGCAGCAGGGGGACCACCACGCAGCGGCGAGACTGCACCCACCCCCAACGGAGCAGGCCAGCCCCGCGGCAGCCCCAGCGCAGCCCACACCCCCGGCACTCGCGACAGCAGCAGGCAGGCCCCCCACCCCCACGACACGCGACGGGGCCCCGGAGGACCCAGGGGGAAGTCCCCCCGGTATCTAGCCGGGGCTTCTTTCCTGAAACCACTGACAGAGGGCCCGCCCCGCCCAAGCAGGACCCGGAGCCACCCCGACCCAGCCCCAAGCGGGCCGGCCGACCACCCCCCGACCCCCGAACCCGCCCGAAGACC
>JAFBJQ010006607.1:0-41201 GCA_016785345.1 Trinectes maculatus | reverse complement strand
TTCTGCCTGTTAACTTAGCACTTAGCACGTCATGCTAAACCATATGAAGCATTTGCAGTCTGTCATGTGATTCAGCTGATTGACGTACTGTATATTTAATTTCTTCTGCTACAGTTTTAGCCGTGTAGCTTTTGTTATTGGGGTCGCTGTTATATTGACGCTAACGTGTTTTATTGACGGATCGGTAGACGGCAGAGCTATCTAAGTTTAGCTCGGTCACATGACCTACCTGTTGCGCCAGGCTGTTGTTTATTCTAAGGTGCTGCACTGACCCCTGCTGGCGATTTATAGTAACTACACGTTATTAACGTCAATTGTAAATTCACATTGTTTACTATGGGTTCTTCTGCATGGTAATTCAATTATCATTGATCAATATTGTTTATTATTGTTGTCTTTGCAGACATCACAAACCACACACACACAATCACACACACATAAAGATACAAGTTGTCCTGTTCAAGTGGATGGAAAATAAATTCATCTAAACGAGAGAAGTTGCTGCGTCTTCTCTGACCGGAGGATTAGGCCAGTGTACATACAGCCAGTCAACATTTCATCACCATCAGCATCCTTTACAGTATATATTCATTTAAAAAAAAAATAAAATAAAAATAGTCCAATGTATAACATTGTACAAACATGTCTGCAACTTCATATACAAATGTGATGATGTACAAATTTATTTATGCAAGTATGTCTTGTAAGTATGTGTATTGTTATCTGAATTTTCAATTTTATATTCCCTCTTGTTGTTAACATCCTGAAGCACAAACACAGCATCTGCTCAACCATTTGTTTCACAGCATGACTTCATTTCATACTGTGATGAAGACAAACATCCTCTGCTAAACCGGTTGCTTTCACATGAGGAGTGTCTTTCATCCTGTGTCTAACACATATCTGCTATTTTGCTTCAAAGAAGGAATGTATTGGCTGTGTTTGCTTAGTTTGTTTTTTTATTGAACCCAATTTAACTACATCAATGGTTTCATAGTACTTAATACAAAACATGGTTTTCGAACGCAACATGACTAACAACAGTATTTAATATTTGAATACTACAAAATATACTATACAATTCCAAATTATTTTGGGGTAGCAGGAACACCATTTGTTTGAAGGAATTCAGTGTATTTATTTTTTTTAACTTGTCCTGTTTGGCAGCTTAGGCATGCAGTGATGAGAGCGCTGGTTGCCTTGTTGTGCCTTAACAGATTTAATCTGCAAGGGAAGAGTATGTTGCAGTTGGTTTTGACCTTTATTGGCAGGGCTACCGGACTGACAGATAGTAGTCAGGGGGAGACAGGAATGGAGAGGGGGAGGAGAGAGAAAGATAGATGGAGATGGGGATGAGTGTAGGGGTGGGAGACAAAAGGACAACAACAACAACAGTAACAACAACAACTATAACAACGACAATAACCAAAACTACAATAACTATAACTATAACAACAACATAGGGTAAACGTTAAAGAAATTTGGATTTAGGATTCACTTCCTGTCCTGGATCCAAATATTATACAGTACACCTAGTGCCCGTGTCATAACAAATGATCGTACCTCTCAATTACTTTTCCTCCAAGAAAAACAAACTTCACTCTCTGAGATGATAACACTCATAAATAAATTCTCATCCATCTCAGACTACTCTATTGATTGGAACAAATCGATTATCCTGCCTATTAACACAGACTATCAGAGCACCCCGAGCGTTCTGCTGCAGACAGGAAACATCAAGTACCAAGGGGTTAACATTCCTGCTAAGCTGTCTGAACTGTCGCACCTAAATCACACCACCCTCATTAGAACAATAGAGGGTGACCTCAATAGATGGAGGGCCCTGCTCCTATCACTTTTAGGAAGAGTGGCAACAATTAAAATGATGATCCTGCCAAAAATTTACTTATGGAAGTGTGACAAAATTAGGGGAAGTTTTTCGATTTTACAATCACATAAGAGCACATACTCAAGGCCTCCAGTTGTAGAAAAGATATATTTGGGTATAAAATTCCAAGTGGATGTAGGATTATGCAGGAACTGCTTAATCCAGTTAATTTTAAAGGTATTGTTGAGGGTAGTAAACTCAAGAAAGTTAAGACCACCACAGTTGTATGTGTTCATAATAACAGATTTTTTAAACATAATACATCATGTTTTTCCATATAAAATTAAATAATAATTTATCAATGGCACTACAACAGAGAGGGGAATAACGGCATATGTGAGTCGAGACAACCCTTCTCCCTTTGTTAACAGTATTCATCCTTTCAGAGATAAATCTCTTTGAAGTCACTGGTTCAGTTTTTTCTATGTCTTGTCAATAATCAGATTAAAGTTTTCAGAGCATCTATCTATCTGATTTTTCACAATAGTAATCCCAAGGTTGGTGAGCTTGGTTTTGATTGGTATCTTGTAAATCGTGGCATCATTGAAATCTTTTAGAGGAAATAACTCACATTTCTTCAGGTTTAAGCATAGTCCACAGGCTGGAGAGAATATATCTATTGTATGGACAGCAATGGGAACTTGGATGGCATTTTTTAAGAATAATGTGGTATCGTCAGCCCAGTGACTGATTTATGATTTCTCTATCTGTAATAAAGATACTTTTCAATGGACTATTTTTAATATGGGTGGAACGTAATTGTCTACACAAGATGAATAAATAGAGGGATGCGACAGCCGGGAGCGTGTCTATGTTCCCCGGGTCCTATGTTCCCCATGTGACTAGGGAACATAGGACCCTTTTTTAAAAAAAGGGTTCTATGTTCCCCACATTTGGGGAACATAAAGTGGGGAACCCTAACCCTAACCACTAACCCTAACCCTACTGTAATGATTGATCGGTAATATACAAGACTGCTGGGGAACATAGGACCCTTTTTCAGAAAAAGGTCCTATGTTTCCCCAGGAAAACATAGGACCTTTTTTCAAAAAAAGGATCCTATGTTCCATGAGCGGGGAACATAGCACCTGGGGAACATAGGACCCGGGGAACATAGGGATGACCCCCGACAGCCCTGTTGGATTCCCTGCTGTAATTCGAATCTCAGGGAAGTCCCACTTTTTAGACTGATAGAGTTATTTTCCTTTGAGTACATAGTTTTAACAGCTTTACAAGAAATAAATCACCTGAGGATCTCGGGTTGAACAAAAGTATAGATTTTATTGGGTTGTCTGTGGGGAGTCTGAGAATATGCCCAAACCAGCGAATACGGCGTTGTGCTATAAGGCTGGAGGCACGGGGCTGGCCAGTGCGGGCTCTCAGGTCCTGGTTGAAGACTAGCTGGGGCCATTTGATGTTTTCAACGGTCCGCAGAGCCCTGCTGTCAAATCCATCTGTTCGCGCAGCTAGTGTCTTATTTAGTGGCTATGTCTCAGACCCGTCGAGAAGGATGGAGAGAACGGCTGCATTGTACATGCATAGTTTTGTGGAGCGGGAGATGGACTGGTGCCGCCAGAGTGGTCTCCAGAGTGACTGTAAAGATGATGCAGCCAGGACTCCTCTGTGATTGATTTCGGGTTTCAGGTCGCCGTTGTTAGTCACAGTGGAGCCCAGGTATACGAAGCTGGTAACATGCTCAACAGTGTCATCACCGAGCTGTAAAGGGGGTGGGTTTGGGCCTTCACCGACATTCATATATTTAGTCTTGGCCCAGCTCACTTGAAGGCCAAGCTTCCTTGCCTCTAAATTATAAATGGTCAGTGCTTCCTTCAGCTGGCCAAGGGAAGTGCTGAGCAGAATGGTGTCATTGGTGTATTCCAAGTCCGTTAGATGGTAGTCACCAAAAGACACACCAGACACCTGCTCACAAACTCTTAGCATGAGGTGGTCAATCATGCAGTTAAAGAGGTCAGGGGCAGCAAAACAGCCCTGGCGAACACCACTGTGGATTGGAAACCAGTTGGATTCTTTTTCGTTTACTCGTACACAGCTTTCAGCCTTACTGTAAAGCAGTTGGAACAGGGCAACAATCTTTCACAGATGAATAATCGATTAAATCTAAAGCAAGCCAAATATTATTGGAGATGTGTCTTTTTCTCATAAATCCTGATTGGGCCTCATCTATAATTGGGTCTAAAACGTCCTTAACCCGTTTAGCAAGTATTGAAGCAAATACAGGGGGTCGTCGAGTTACACGGTCGCGAATTACGTTGTTTTCGTGGTTACGACACATCTCCCGTGAACTTCCTTGTTTCGGCTTAAGCGGTTTGCCCCGTAAATATGTACAGACTTCGCACAGGAACTAGTTGGTGAGCGCTCCCTCTTTCTCTCAGCGTGCCTGCCGGCTCTCCAGCACCTCCACATTACAGCTAGGCTACTTTGTCTTGTGTTTACTTATGTGAAGTGGACGGCTGGCGGGGGGGACGGTGCAGCGGCAGCCGGTAAGGAGATGCACACGGACACAGATGCGTTCGGGATTGTGGCAATACCGTAGGTTTATTCACAACACAGGGTCTACCCGGTTGATATCAGAAATCTAAAGGAAATTCTCATTACACTCGTGATCTCAACCCCTACGGTGTGTCAAGAGGGACAAAAAAGGCAATTCACCATAATAAACTCTTATTTTAGCGTGGTGTTATAGCGACATCTAGTGGCACAATGTATGCACAATGGCACAATGAATGTATGTTCCGACTTACGTCGAAATTCGGTTACGACACATTCTCAGGAACGGATCTGAGTCGTAACTCGAGGACCCCCTGTACCTTGTAGTCAGTGTTCAGTAGTGAAATGGGTTGCCAATTATCAATAAGCAGGTGGTCTTTTTTAAGTTTTGGGATTAATGTAATCAAGCTTTGTGTTAGTGTAGGAGGAAGCGTTCCTTGTTCCACACTTTCTAAAATTACCTTAAGTAAAAAGGGACCTAGAGCCTTTTATAAATGCTTGATAAATTTCTGTGGAGAGACCATCAACTCCAGGAGATTTTTTATTTTTGAGATCAATCAATCACAAAAGTGACTTCCTGTAAAGTTATAATTCCATCACAAATCTCTTTGTCATCTTCAGTAATTTGAGTGATTTTAATGAAAGTATTTTAGCAACTATATTCTATTCTTCCTGTCTTTGATTTTTGGTGAAGGTACTGCCATAGTTCCTTAATTATTGGGCAGCTTTAAAAATGGAGACTGCATTATGATCGGTTAATGGTGTTGTAATAATTTCAGGAATTCTGGTAATGGAGGCGTAAGGAACAGACGCATGGTGCCGTGCTCCGCTTACTAGCTCACTGAAATTAGCCTTCTGCGGACTCTTCACCAAGTCAACTCGATGCCAAGTGTGCTTTGATAAGTGGAAACACTGAAAACAAGACGATGCCACTGAAAAAGAACAACGGAAATAAAGACGAGAAGAACAAGCAAGTGCCACCGAGTGCTAGCAGCAACGCCGGCGGGCTAGGTAATCAGCCTCCACAGGACGCACCTCAGTGGTTCATCTCTGAGATGGAGAAAGGAATACAGAGGATCGAGTCCATAATTGCAGGACGTCTAAATATGCTTTCTGAAATGATGGAAAAGATTGCCAGAGAAAACGAAGCTATTGGACACCGAGTGAAGAGCATCGAGGGGAAGCAATGTGAGTTTGATGACTCGCTAGCCGCCTTGCAGCGTGAGCTGGATGATTATAAAAAACTATGGACGGCGAACTGAGGGACCTGAGGGAACAACTGGACGACCAAGAGAACCGAGCCCGTAGGAAGAACCTGAGGTTGGTTGGCTTTCCAGGAGTGGAGGGAAGGGATACAGTGGCATTTATACAAGAATGGCTACCCAAGATGCTTGACTTGAATGGGGAAACTTCTGAAGTGGAGCGTGCTCACAGGTCTCTGCTAAAATGCCCAGCAGATGGTGCCAGGCCCCGCGCCATTGTGATCCGGCTGCTCCGCTTCTCTGACATGGTCAAGATCATCGAGGCAGCCCGGAACAAAAGTTCAGTACAATATGGCAACTCGACCATAATGATATTCAGAGATATGTCAACAGCCCTGTACAAGAAGAGGAAAACCTATGTTCCACTGAAAAGGAAACTCAAAGAAAAAAACATCACCTTCAGACTACTGCATCCTACCATTTTGTCAATGGATCTGGAGGGGGGACGGCGCACCTTCACAACGCCACAGGCTGCTGAAAACTATCTTAAGAAATATCAGCCTGATGTGCTTCCTCAAGACTAATTCACTACACAGTAAACTGGATTACACATCTCGACCCTATTCCATGATTTGCAGAGACTCATAACGGCGACGGATGGACAGACCTGATCTCCAATGGCCGGGGAAACTTCTTTTCCTATCAGAGCAATTTCTCCGCTCAAAAACATTCGATTAACATGGACCTGTTAGGCCTGATGTCTTTCGTGTTTGCTCCGACGCGGGATTGTTGTTTTCTGGAGTGGCTGTCTGTGGCCTTCTGCATTGTTTTGGGCATATAGCTTGGTGATCACTCTCCGTTTTTTTGGAAACTATTCAAACTTGTTCATCCCCATCACGAATCTCGGATGTAAGCAGATTACTTGGGGGGTGTATTTGTGCTTTAAATTACCGGTATGTTTATAAAATATTCAAAACACTATAGTTTAGGTAGACATGCTCTATGCCATTATAACTGCCAGTTAACGTGATCCTCCTCTGACAAACCAAAATAGACCATTGTCCTTACGATCTCACGCTGGTATCATTTTGCCCTGATTTTTATTTCCACTCTTTTGTTACATTCCCATTATAGGATGACAGATTCCATCTTATATCCACATGTGAATATCTAGCTATGACTCACTCGAACCTCTAACTTCAAAACACAGTCCCAAGCAGCCAAGACTCTCCAAAAAGAAATAGCTGATTTAAAGCTTGTAAATGTCTGGAGAGAAAAACATAAGTCAGTACGTGAGTACTCATTCTACTCACGTGCTCATAAAAACTACTCCAGAATCGATCTTTTTCTTACACATGCTGACAGATTCCATAAGATTCCATCTTATATCCTTACGTGAATATCCAGCTATGACTCACTCGGACCATGCCCCTCTCATGCTCCAGATGGCTCGAAAGAACACTACTAGTAGTTGCAGGCTTTGGCGATTCCCCACACACCTACTTAATGATGTAGAATATGTCAAACGTATTAAGAAGAAGAAGAAGAAACACCTTTATTGTCCACACAGACGGGGAAATAAATTTTTCTGCATTCCACATTTTTACATATTTGTAAGTACAAAGTACAGAACACAACATAACATGCACACATGCAGAGCAGAAGGCTACACCACGAGGAGCGCCCGGGGAGCAAGTTCAGGGGGTTAAGGGCCTTGCTCAAGGGCCCAAGGTGGTGGACAGATGGTGGCTGACATCTCATCTCTTTTCCCCTTGTCACGAGAC
This sequence comes from Trinectes maculatus, assembly GCA_016785345.1. NCBI lineage: Eukaryota > Metazoa > Chordata > Actinopteri > Pleuronectiformes > Achiridae > Trinectes > Trinectes maculatus. Next base: position 33,819 of record JAFBJQ010006607.1, on the reverse strand, counting down.
ACTCGGCAGGGTTGTCCCCTGTCCCCGCTCCTTTCCTTGTTGGCAGTTGAGTCCCTCACAATTGCTGTTAGAGCAGATCCTGTAATTGAGGGAGCTATGGTCAAAGACGAGAAGCACATCATTTTGCTCTATGCTGACGATATTATGCTGTATCTGACTAATATGGAGACGTCACTCCCCACCCTCTGCAACTTGTTAGAGGACTATAGCTGCATCTTTAGGTACAAGATAAATAAACAGAAAAGTGTGATGATGCCTCTTAACCCAGCCGCTCAAGGATTATCAAGGGGAAACATTCCCTTTTGTTGGGACCCCTGTAAGTTTTGCTATCTTGGTCTGAAAATACCCAACCAGGTACATCAGATTTACTCTCTCAACTATGAATCTCTGTTTAAAAAAGTTGAAGCAGATTTGGACAGATGGAAGTCATTTCCTATATCTCTAACTGGAAGAATACTGATATGTAGATTTCTGTGGAACGGTAAAATTCCCAGAATCAAGCTCAAAACCCTCTGTCGGCCCACTGAACAGGGAGGGCTAAACTTACCAGATTTTCAGTTGTACTATTTGGCTGCTCAATCCAGCGCTATCTGGACTTGGATTAAAGACCTGGAGCACCCTCCAGTTTGGAAACAGGTCGAACAGTCCCATACAGTGGAAGCGTTGTCTAGTATTCCATTTATTTATTCTTATCACAATCAAAAAAATGTAACTTCAAATCCAATGATAAAACTCACATCAAAAATCTGGCATGAAATTAGAGCAAAGTTCCATAGTGTCCGTACACTGTACGGTTCCACTCCATTCTATTTTAATTTGGTTCTACCTGGGGCACTGAGAGAGAGCATTACTAAAGACTGGTATAACAGATGTATTTGTACTTTTGGAGATTTATATGACCACAGTTATCTGAGATCCTTTGAGCAACTGAGGCTCATTTTCGGGCTCCCCCTGCACACTTTTTTAAATATTTGCAAGTTAGAGATTTTATTAGGGTACAGCAAGGTGGGAAACTCACCCCCTTAGAGGATTTTGAGATAGACAGGATGATGCGAGACAAGCATAACTCTAAAGGCTTTTTATCCTGTGCTTATAACAGTCTAACGAGTCTGGCAAAAAATAAAGCGTTTAATGCGAAACTTAAGTGGGAAACTGACACTGATTCTGTCTTTGAGGACTTTGAAAGGAAGGAGATTTGTAGTAGCTCTCAATCGTTTTCCTATAACAGCCGACACAAACTGTTACAGTTTAGTTTCATACATAGGGTTTACTTGATGCCTTATTGACTCCATAAGATAAGTAGTACCTATTCTGAATACTGCCCTAGGTGTCAGACTGAAACAGGATCCCTTCTCCATATGTTCTGGACATGTAGATGTTTGGAGTGGTACTGGAGATCTATCTTAGACATTGTTAAAGGGATTGTGGGGGTGGAAGTCCCAGCCAGGCTGACACTATTGGGGGACCTGTTGGTATTACCAGTGAATATGAGAGTCAACACTTGCTTCATCAGATTAGCCCTAATTGCAGCTAACAAATATATAGCTATCAACTGGAAGAGTAGGGACCCCCCTGGTGTTCTTTTGTGGCTTAAACAGCTGCCGTAATACTTGCCATCAGAAAAGATTAGTTTAATCTTAGGAAGAAACCATCAGTCTTTGATAAGTGTTGGGGAGGATTTGTAACCTCAAACCTCAAACCACTCAATGTTTGGGTAAATGGCCTAAAGGGTTAGGTATACTGTAACATTATATGTGAGAACGATATAGGCTAACCTTATCCAGGCCCTCTGCTGTTATTTCTATCTTCTGTACCAACTTCTGGAGGTCATGTTTAGTTTTAGCTCTATAGTGCATTTTCTACAGATGTGAGTATGGGTTAATATTGTTTTTCTACTTGACTTGCTTTATTGTTATTTTCCATTTGTTTATCTTATCCTCATCATCTATTGTGTTTTTTTTAATTAAAATTATTATTATTGTCCTGTTGTTATCCCTTTTTATTATTTACTTATTATTTATTTACAATTATTACTATCATCCTTTTTCTTCCCACTCTTGTCCATGGGTTATCTAATGTTAATTGTACTGACTCTGATATGTGGTACTCTGTTTTTAAAAAAATGTCAATAAATAAATTGTTCAAAAAATAATAATAATATCAGCTGATATTTTATCAATCATCAAACTATTAGAGACTAACCAGAAGTCTAGACGTGATTTCCTGGTGGCATTTCTGTTACTCCATTTAAAGGCATTGGTACTAAGATGTTGTTGCCTCCACACATCAGTTAAATTAAATTGAGTTATCATATCTAAATTGAGCTGGTAAAATAAATAGTAAAAAGTAATAAAAGTAAAAGTAATAGTAAATAAAGAAAATTCCCTGAGTAAAAATGATTGAGCTTATCAACACTTCAACATATCAGGGTATAACTTAGAACAGTAAACTTGCATAATAATGAACCACTAGCACCAGGTCTCAGCCTTTTTTAGTCAACAGTGCAAACCTTGTAGACATGCAATGTGTTTGTCAGCATCAGCCAGACTTTGGAATCAGTTCAGTTCCTCCGATGAAGTACTTGAAATCTTGTTCCTTGTTTTTAGGGACTCCATGCACGCGCAGATTCCAGCGTCGCAAATAGTTTTCAGACTCAGTGACTCATTGGTCCACAATAGACACTTTTTTTCTCTGTCTCACAGGCTCGAGCATCAACTTGTGTCACCTTTCCTTTCACCTCCCGAATCTCAGCACAGGCAAAGTCAACTTTTTTTGAGGCCCTCAATCTTCAGTGTATTGTCAGTAATCAATTTCTCCATGTTTTTTTACAGCCTATCCAGTCTGGTGTATAAGAGGACGGATATTAGTTGCACTATGCCCCTGTCATTCATTTCCAGGGATCGATTTGGCTTCATTTTCTTTGGTGCAGGGAGTTTGGAAGGCGTAGATGTTGGTGTAATGGGGAGAGGAGGAAACTCAGTATCCACAAGGGAAATCATAGGTTTTTCTGCCATACAATAGTTGTGCAGGCTTTGCATAAGCTGGTTCTTCTTTGCTAACCGTGTCTCCATGTAAAGGCGTGAAACGCTAGCTTAATGATTCACTTCGTAGCTATTTGTTTAATTGATGTAAGTCCTTAAACGGTAACAGCATGTGGTATAAGAAATATTTTTCACAAAACAATATATTAGTGCTCAGCTCCGGAACATGTACACGCTCATGCTGCCATCTTGGCTTTCATCCGTCACCTCCCCTTTCTCTGTCTGTCAGTGGCCGGCATGTACGTCAGTCAGCGTGCCGGCCGGTGGCCCAATCATATCATGAAAGTCCGCCTCCCTTTGGCTTGGTGCGCCAATGTGCTGTGCAATATAGGATGGAGAGAAAACTGAAAGGAGGCACAGAAAAACTGGGTGGATAAAAGAAAAATGCTCTCCAAGCAAATGCCAACAAATATGCAACAATTAAAGACATGTTTGTCAGGGGAGCGCCTTCATTAGCTCCGGTGGCTGATGACAGAGGTGGACAGGACATGTAGTAGAACGTGCGATAAGCTGGACTGCTTTCAGAACACTCGGGTGATTCTCACAAAATCCAGAACAAAAGAACATATTGCGGTAATGAGAATGTTGTTTCAGAAATGAAATTCAATGTTTGATTTGACACATTCAAAGGTCAGCAAGGATACATATTTAAATAGTGGTATTGTATAGCACTACTACTTTTTTTAAATGTTAAAAACTTTACCCCTTGGTAAATCTGATACAATGATAAAATGTCAATCAAATAATAATGTTCCATGGCCAAGTTAGTTTGTATTGTAATCGCTGTAATTAGTAAACGTCCTTACCACACGTTGCCTTAATAGTCTTGAATGTGAGAACACTTATTAAAACCACCATTCGCCAAACAATAACGCTAGGTCAGTGGGCAGCATTCTAATTTCATTATTAGACTATTATTGTTTGTGGGGTGAGTAGTAGGCTAGCCCAAGGCTCAAACATATGTACACAGAGTTCAAGAGTTCAAAGTTCATTCAGGAATTCAGCTACATTCATCCTTTTTGACTGGGTGAGTTCACAATTTATTGAGTACTACTCTTGGTAGATTTAGCGTCTGATCAATCATTTCTCATCTCTTTGTCTTTTCTTCCTCCCTGGAACACATAGGCACACCCAATAGGATGAAGTGGTGTGATGGAGTGGTGGAGTATACAATTTTGTAACGTTAATAATGGTCACTTTTTGGAAGTATTTAATGTGTCCACTCTCACTGATTCCTGTCAACTCATTGCAAGACCTAAGGCACATGGATTTAAAAAGTTGCACAGTTGAAAAGTCGAAAGACTGAAAAGGTTTGAATCGAATGTGGTGGGCCGGTGTGATCCAAAATTCCAGAGCCAAATTTTTGTCGCAGTCTGCCCCTGACCGTGGGTGAAGCAGTCTGCTGCTGAAGGAGCTGCTTAAGAAGAAGAAATCTTTTATTTTTCATTCTCTACGGTGTTTCTCCATCTTTTCCACCCCTCTATCATTGCTTTCTTACCTCATTTTCGTGTCCAGACGGCTGTGGAGCGTATCCCTCCATATACAGTAGCAGCTGCGGCTAATATGTAGCGCTCCATATCCAAAGGTCCTGTGATTGTTTTGGCGCACTAACCAAAGTGACGACTACACTGCACACTATCCAAACTACATTACGCAAAATATACACAGTTTTCGTGTGTTAATAAGCCAATTACTTAATCAATTCGGTTAATTTAAGTTGATGACAATTCTTTAACAAACATTAAAGGTTTTTAGGATTAAAGGTTATAGATTTTAAAAAGTGTTCTCACATTCAAGACTATAAAACCTGGATGAGACAAAATTTTCTATTATTAAATGCAGACAAAACTGAAATTTTAGTACTTGGTCCGAGACACCTTAGAGAATCATTATCTAATTATATAGCCAGTCTAGATGGCATTGTCCTTGCTCCCAGTGAAACTGCCAGGAATCTGGGAGTTATATTTGATCTCTCAGTATTTAAGAGCAGACTTAAAACATTCCTCTTTGACAAAGGTTATAGTTAGGGCTGGTCGAGGTCCATCTTTGATCAGCTCTTAGTAAAGCTGCCATAGGCCTAGACTGTCGGGGGACATTTAGACCTTATCCTTCTCTTCCTCTGTCTGCTTTCCCTCCTTCCATCTACATCATATCATGATATCTGTGTCTTATTAATGCACTCTACTAATTCAACCTCTTCTCCAGAGTCTTTGTGCTCCACTGTTCCAGTACCAGGTGCAGCCACTGTCTGCTTTCCCTCCCTCCATCTACATCATATCATTATATCTGTGTCTTAATAATGCACTTTACTAATTCACCCTCTTCTCCGGAGTCTTTGTGCTCCACTGTTCCAGTACCAGGTGCAGCCACTTCTATGGACCATCGACTGTGGTGGCAGCTGATCGTGGAGCGTGCTCTGGAGCTGCAGGACCTGGATTCAGCACCGCACTCAACACACCACTACCACTACCGCTACCACTACCACTATTATATTATATTATATTATATTATATTATATTATATTATATTATATTATATTATATTATATTATATTATATTATATTATATTATATTATATTATATTATATTATATTATATTATATTATATTATATTATATTATATTATATTATATTATGTGTTGTGTACACGTGGCATCCATTGCACTTCTGTCCATCCCTGGGAGTGGGATCCCTCACATGAGTGTCTCCTGGAGGTTTCTGCGTTTTTTTTCCTTTGTTAAAAGGGGGTTTTTTTGGCAGTTTTTCCTCACCCTTGTTGAGGGTGTAGGTCAGAGGATGTCACACCCTGTACTCTTTGTTAAAGCCCTATGAGGCAAATTGCAATTTGTGAATATGGGCTATACAAATAAAATTTGATTGATTGATTGATATTTGGTTCAGGATGGAAGACATAAAAACATACTAACCTCGGCTTATCTTCTCATCCAGTCAGTGTACACAATGGCTTATAAATAGCCACTAGTGGTAAGAGCTTTGGCTAATTTCACCTGCATTTACAATACACACTAACCTGGTCACGGAACATTATCCAAAATTATTTGATTGACATTTTATCGTTGTATCAGATTTACAAAGGGCTTGGATTCCCAAGTTTAGCACATTCATTTTTCCACTAGGGTCACCTCTTTGCATGCTTTTTCACTGTGATATGAAATATGACTATTCTGATTTCCTTTAAATGACTTGTGGCATTTCAGACTGTTTCCTGCATTTCCTTCGGAGGTCGGCCTTTTTCCTTTTCCCATTTTTGTGCGTACGCATGGGTGAAAGTTTCCAGAAAGCTGCGCACATTTCCCGTCAGGTTTGTTTTTTATAAATCACAAACTTTGCATTTATTCCCACTCCCATTCTTATTCTATTGATTTTTGCATTCTAGCTGCAGAGATTGGTTGGGATCAGAAGGCACTGCAGGGTATTTATTTGCGAGGGCTCAGTGACAAAATGGGGAAACGTGAGGTTGCGCCGCCATCTGCCGTCCACCACCTTGGGCCCTTGAGCAAGGCCCTTAACCCCCAAATTCGCTCCCCGGGCCCCCCCTTTTGGGGGGCGGGTCGGGGGGGGGGGGGCAGCTCACTGCTACACATGCTACTCTATGTACTAATGTTGTGACCTAACTAAAAAATGCATGTGAGGATGTATGTAGAATGCCGTGATTTAATTTCCCAAATTGGGATTAATAAAGTATGTTCTTCCTCTTCTTCTTCTTCTAAATTAAATGTTGGCCTTGGCTATTTCCTGGTTTTAAACCCCAGGTGGCGCTGTTGACAACACACACACTACACAGATGAACAGAGATTGTAAAAAGAAAGTAAAAAAATATCAAATTAACCAAATAAATCAACCAATCAAAACAAATCAAGTAAACAAAATAAATCAAAATAAATTAACCCAGTTGATATTAACCCAACATTGAAGTTAATGAGGGAAATATGGGCAAACCAAACAAAAGGCAATGTTGTGGTTTTGTTGTTGATTGTGTTTTTTTTAACCTTGTCCACCTTAGATTTTTTTTGTGTTCTGTTTTTTCTTTTTCTTCCTCGTTCTGGCTCGTCCCCTCTCTTCTGTTGCCGTTCATTGGGACCTGTCGGGGGGCGTGGCTGGCTCCTCCTTTGGCAGCAAAGGAGGCACAGCTGTGTTCAATTGATTGATCACCACCTCCATATAATGACCGGTTTGAGCTTCACTCCCTCGCCGGATAATAAGTTTTCTATTGTCAGTGCACAACTTAGCTTTGATCTTTGTCTCTTTTTTGACTACAAGTTACTTACCTGATCTCTTCTCCAGGATTCCTCATGCCTTGCCTTATCCTCCAGTGAGTTTCTGCTGCTGACCTCCTTCCTGTGTTTTCTCTGTCATAATCTCTGTCCTTTTCAGCTATACCTGATGCTGCACCTCAGGCTTCTACCTCTGCCTCTGTGGCCCCGGCTCCAGCTCCCAGTACTGCAACTATTGTTCCTGTATCTCACCCTGTATCTGTAAGCCAACCCGGAGAGCCGACTGGTACGTAGGGGAGATAATACTCATGTAACCAGTTTCTTTATCAATGCTCGCTGGTTTTTGACCAACAATCATACACCTACCACTTGCCGTTCACAATAGTAACTTGCCCGTCAGTGATAATTATCAAATGTTTGTATCGGAGATGCGAAAGGTTTTTGAACACCCACTTGAGAGAAAAGAGATCAGTAGCCGGTTACTTACAATTTTTCCATAGACTTCCGCAGTCTCGCGGCAGAGAGTGGGTGGGATGATAAAGCTCTTCAGGGGGTATTTTTGAGAGGTTTGAGTGAGGAGATAAAGGATGAGCTAGCGGCCCAAAATGAAACAATAACGTTAGAGGAGTTAACATTGTTAATCATCAGATTGGACAATCGCCTCCGTGAACGACACAGAGAGAGGGCTAATAGACAAGTGTCACTTAGACCTTATATTCAGCACAGAAACCCTCTCAGCCCAACCGAACCTCGGCGTTCAGCTACGGAGGTGGGGGCTGTCCCCATCATCGTCGTTGCCTGGCGACTCATCTACTTCACCACTCTACCCGGAAGAGCTGATGCAGCTGGAAAGAACCCATCTTTCTCCTGCTGAGCATCAGTGTTGTTTGGAGAATCGCCTCTGTCTCTGCTGTGGCAAGCCTGGACACATCAGACTGACCTGGCCCTCCCGGCCAAAAAAGCAGGCTCATCAGCAATAAGGGAGATGCTGGTGAGCCACACAGCTAACCGTGCAGCTCCTTCCAACAGGATTCAGCTCCAAAGGCACCCTCACGTGGTTACAATCCTCACATGCAATTCAGGTACTGGTTGACTCTGGAGTGGATGATAGTTTTATTGATTTGGTTTGGTCTCCTGATTAGACATTCCCACTGTTAAATTACCTGAATCTAGAGAAGTTTGTGTTAGATGGAAAATTATTTGCTTTAGTGACTGATAGGACTGCTTCCGTATCTCTCCGGTTGTCAGGTAATCATCATGAATCAGTTTCTTTTTTTGTTGTTTCATCCCCATCAGCTCCTATTGTCTTTCGTCTCTGCGGATTAAAGCTTCACAATCCTCACATAGACTGGTCTACGCTTTCTGTAGTTAATTGGACTTTATTCTGCCACCAGTTGATCTCTCCAATACACCTGTTGAATACCATGACCTCCAGGAAGTGTTTAACAAAGACAGAGCCTTATCATTACCACCTCACCACCAATATGACTGTGCAATAGATCTACTCCCAGGTGCAGCACTTCCAGCGAGTAGACTATACAAACTCTCACAACCAGAGCATGATTCTACGGAGAAATATATTAATGAGTCCCTAGCTGCCGGTCTAATTAGACCATTTCTCCTCTCCTTTTGGAGCGGGATTCTTTTTTGTGGACAAAAAGGACAAAACCCTATGTCCCTGTATAGATTTCCGTGGACTAAATTATATTACCATCAAAAACAAGTATTCTTTACCTCTTCTTGGCTTGGCATTCAAGCCCATTATATAAAGCACACGTTTTCACTAAGTTAGACCTCCATAACACATACCATTTGGTTAGGATTAAAGAGGGCGATGAGTGCAAGACAGCATTTAACACACCACTCGGCAACTTCAAATATTTAGTCACAAACGTCCCAGCTGTTTTTCAAAATTGAGTTCATGATGTTTTAAGGGACATGTTGTGCCAATTTGTTTTTGTCTATTTAGATGACATTCTCAGTTTTTCCTCCTTGGCAGAGCACATTCAGCACATTAGACTCAGAAGCAACTTCAGGGTTTTCTTGGATTTGCAAATTTTTATCGCAGATTTATTAGAGATTACAGTTGGGTTGCTACACCTTTAACCAAGCTGACATCTGTTAAAGTCCCATTTGAGTGGTCTCTGGAAGCTGAGTCAGCCTTCATACAGCTAAAAACTTTGTTTTCCTCAGCTCCTGTGCTCTCCTACCCAGACCCTGAAGCTCAGTTCATGGTTGAGGTTGATGCATTTGACACCGGTGTGGGAGTAGTTCTTTCACAACGTTCTTCCTGCGACCAAAAGATGCACTCCTGTGCTTTCCATTCCTGTCACCTCTCCCCCGCAGAAAGGACATGGGTAATCATTAGTTGCTGGCTGTGGTTCAGGCTCTTCAAGAATGGAGGCACTGGCTGGAGGGAGCTACTCATCCATTTTTGGTATGGCCAGATCACAAGAATCTCTCTTATCTCCACTCAGCCCGCAGGTTGAACTCCCGCCAGGCCAGATGGTCGCTATTCCTGGATCGCTTTAATTTCATGATGACCTACTGGCCTGGTTCATGGAACATCAAACAGGACGCATTCTACCGCCAGTTCTCCTCTCAGGCTAAGGAGGCTACTGAGGAGACTATTCTGCTTTCATCCTGATCGGAGCAGCGAGGTGGAAACCAGAACCTGACAGCAACCCTTTAAAACCACGTACCTTAAGTCTTGCAATGAGTTAATGGGAATCAGTGAGAGTGGACACATTAATTACTTCCAAAAAATGTCCTTTATTAACACTTGAAAATGTCCACCACTCCATCACAGTAATGAAACTTAAAGCAGCATTCATCCTATTGGGTGTGCTTATGTGTTTCAGGGAGGAAGAAAAGAGGAAGAGAAAGAATAAAGATGAGAAATGATTGATCAGATGCTAAAATGATCAAGAGTAGTACTTAATAAATTGTTAACTCATCCAGTCAAAAAAGATAAATGTAGCCTACTAGTTAAACAATTAATGGCCCAATAAGGAAATCTGAATGCTGCCCACTGACTCAGTTTTTACATTTACAAATATTACTGGATTATCTTAAAGAGGTGCACAGCTGCATTGGAATACCATATGCAATAGACAAAATTATATTTTAAAAAGTGTGATTTTCTTTCCTTTCTATACATTGACCCTAAACAATTGCATACAAACTACCTAACACATTTTTCCAGGGCCAAAAAGTAACTTAGCTTTGGCCTACTACTCACTCCACAAACAATAATAGTCTAATAACGAAATAAAAATGCTGCCCACTGACTCAGTGTTATTGTTAGTGAATGGTGGTTTTTGGACTAGACTCTAGGCCCACCACTTTTTTTTTGGTAGGTTTCAAGGTTAAAGGTTTTTAGGTTCAAAGGTTAAAGGTTTTAAAAAGTGTTCTCACATTCAAGACTATTTAGTTCAAGATGGGAGACATAAATGTACTAACCTAGGCTTATTTATTCATCCAGTCTGTGTACACAATGTCTTATACTGTAAATAGCCGTTAGTGGTGAGGACGTTAGGTAATTTCACCTGTGTTTACAATACAAACTAATTAGGCCATAGAACATTATTATTTGGTTGACATTTTATCATTGTATCGGATTTACCCATGGGTTGGTTTGCTTTGGCCTACCCATAGCCTAAGTGTTTTGACAGGAGTCCATCTTACCGCAGGTTCTACTACATGCTCCTGTCCACCACTGTCATCAGCCACGGGAGCTGATGAAGGCCCTGCCCCCGCAAACATGTCTTGCATGTCATATTTGCATATGAGACTGCATTTGCTTGGAGAGCAAGTTTACTTTTTTCACACAGTTTCTCTGCATCTCCTTTCTGTGATATGATTGGGCCACTGGCCGGCATGCTGACTGACGTACTTGCCGCCCAGTGACAGACAGAGAGAGGAGACAGGCTGGCTCCACCTCCTTTGTGAAAATGTTACACTATGATAGGGCCAGCCCCATGTCAGTGAAGAAAAGAACCAATGGGCCGCAGAGCACCGTGTGTCAACGGCCGGTGGTCAGGAAACTAACTCTTGCGCTGACTTTTTTTTTTGCCAAATACATTACGCAGGAGCAAAGCAAAAGGGGTTGGTGTTTAACAATGTGATTGGGCCAGCCCAGTCTCAATCGGGCCGCCAATCTACTGGTTTTATTGGCCACACATCTCAATTATCTTCCAGGCACACAAGCACTTATTATAACTGCTGTGATCTCACACACACACACACACACACACACACACACACACACACACACACACACATGCACCCACCCACACACACACACACACACACACACACACACACACACACAGAGTCAGTGAACAATTCAGCTGAGTCCACAATGTTTCCAGTGAGTCTGCTAACTTAGCAGTGTACTTAGTGTGTATTTAGCAACATTGTACTTAGCAGCAGCCAATTGTAGGACTCAAATCCGGGTTAATTGAGACCTCGGACTCATGATTCCAGAGTCAGTACAAAGAACCAGATCATTCATGAACCGACCAGCTCTAATCCACTGGTATGTAGCCCATGTGTCATGGGATGTACATAAAATGACAAGTAGATGTCAGTACTCCCAGGAGAGTATTCCCCATCATACATACATTGAGGTAAAGACAAATTGTTTAGTCTAAATAGGCTAAAAGATTTTTATCTGTTCCTCCAATTTCTGTTCCTGAGTATATGACTCATTCCTGTATGAGTTAGTACTGATTGTGGGTTGGGAGTGGTGTGGTTTCTCCCTCATAGTTTAATATTATTTTTTTTTTCATTTTTATCATTAAAGAAGCTAATAAAATAATTACTAATTTTTCATTTGTGGAATTCTTGAATCAGTAGAGCCATGGTTCCCAGTCAACCACGCTTCAGTGCTCTCTCAGTGAGTCTTTTCATCTAATTTTATTGAAGCTTGATTTAGCTTGTGTGTGCCATGTGGTTAGCTTGTTTGGGAGTGTATCTCTGTTCCCCAGGTCCTATGTTCCCCGGGTCCTATGTTCCCCACTTTGTACGTGACTGGGGAACATAGGACCCTTTTTTTAAAAAGAGGGTTCTATGTTCCCCACATTTGGGAAACATAAAGTAACCCTAAACCCTAACCCTAACCCCTAACCCTAACACCTAACCTTAACCCTACCGTAATGATTGATCAGTAAGATACAAGATTGCTGGAGAACATAAGACCCTTTTCCAGAAAAAGGTCCTATGTTCCCCCGCAACAGCGGGAAACATAGGACCCTTTTATAGAAAAAGGGTCCTATGTTCCCCGGTATGTATTGCAACAGGGGAAAATAGGACCCTTCTTGGGGAAAATGGGGAACATAGGACCCTTTTTCTGAAAAAGGATCCTGGGGAACATAGGACCCAGGGAACATAGGGATGACCACGCTTGTTTTGTTTAGCATGCTTTGTTTTACAGGAGCTACAGAGTCTAGAGTAGTATTGATAAGATGATCAATTGGGATGGAACTTTAAATTATTGATGGACTCTGTGACAGAAGCAAAAGAAAAAGAAAAGGCAGAAGAAGAAGCTGAGAGATATGATAATAGTTTAAGTGATATGGGATAATTTATTTAAATTTAACAGCAGCACTATCAGACAAACTTCTGGTAAGCATTCATACACAGTGGTCTGTGGTACAATAATAAGACCTCAAAAACAGGTTATGTTCTGATAAAAGAGGATTCTGGACAAGGACAATTTTGTTCAGCATTGATGCCATATGTGAGAACAAGGTAGAGGGTATAGTTAAAATAGTGAGTTTGTTGACACAGAAACACACTAACTGAATCCAACTGAGTCTAATATTCAGATAAATGCAGCACTTAGGTTATCACTTTCAGTGTACACAGGAATAATGAAGTCACCTACTAAAATAGCAGGTGAAAGCTAAATGTGAAAAAAGTTCTGATAAATCTGTCAAAACTCAAGGCCTTGATGGCAGTTGACATTTAATAATCCACATTTAATTTTATTTTTCTGCTGTATTTGTTTATTTTTAATTTGTTGGATTTTTTTTCCTTTGTTTATTTTTTGGTTTAAGTAATTTAACAAGGTGGGGGCCAGTCACAGTCTTTATGGGGTTTTGAGTGATCTAGAGGAAGCGGAGAAGCAGTGTACAGCAGACAGATCTGTAATTGAACTGGGCCTCCCACCCCCCACATCACACACAGAGACAGAGAAGGGAGAGGAAAGATAAACTGGAGGAGAGAAAATAAGGCAGGCAGCACAACAGCTAAAAAACTGACAGTCTACATTTTTCTTTTGTTCATGTTGAGCAATGAGTTTTCTTTACTTTTTGTCCAGGTCATAATTATCTTGAGGAGATTGAATCGAACGCAATAGGAAGGCAAAAACAAAAATCCAGTTGCGTTCGATTCAGTCTCCTCAAGATTATTTTTTGGATGTTACAAGTTTAACAGTTACTGCTATTTTATGGTGTACAGTTGCTTGCTAAAGTTCTTGACCTATGAGCTTACTCTACAGCTGCTGGACAACAGCAGGTGCTACCTATCTGACCTAAATAGTGTAACCTTAGAGCAGAGCTTTATCATCGCAGTAGCTCTTTCACCCTCCCCACCGGCAGATATCCCCTATTTCTAGTCAAGGACGCATGTTGAGAATAGCCCTATTGTCATGCAGACAGCTGTCACCACTCTATTCTCAGGATATTGTATATAAGAAAGTTATTGTTTAGAAATGAAAAAATATATTTATTTAAAAAAAATTTTTTAAAGTGTGACAAGTGCAAAGTGTGTCACATGTGTTTGTAGTGAAATGGATATGAGTGACCTTAAAAGCATTCACAGTGTACCATTTGTGAAGTGAGGTGAGATTACTGCCCCACTCTCCTAAGTGTTCTATAAAGAGAAATTCTATCATAACCTTGAAACACAGAGCTCTTGTACATAATATGTTATGCTAAAAAGAACCGATTCCTCTATTACTATTATTACTTGGATGTAATCACTACTGTAGCTTCAGCTAGCAGCAAATAACAAATGTGACAGGGGACAACCCCGTTGTGTGCTCCTGCCTACCCAGAGGAAAAGAAAATTCAAAAAGAGAACTCAAAAATGTTTCATTTACTTCTCCTAGACAACTATGAGATCTGTGTGACACCAAACTAAAACTAAGGGTCATTTCTCCTGTGTCTCATCTTTTTCTCCAGAGCAATAAGATGCACTAAATCTCAATTTAGTCTCCTTTTAAGTTTCAGAGGAGATCTCAACAAGCTCTAATATAATTCTCAGAGTTTATCAACTTCTTTGTCTCTCTGTGATCTCATCCAGAGAAATCAGAGAGCTCTCTCAATAAACTCAATCTATTCTCATCCCAGCTTCAGTTTATCCATCTCATTCTAAGATCAGACAGAACAAATGAAGCTCTCCACAAGCACTCAATGTTTTGGTTGTTTTTAATCATGTTGACCATGATGATTTTTTAAAATTATGTTTTACTGTACTCAGAATTAATTGATTGAAAATTTATGATTGTGGGCTGCAAGGACCTTCTGCTTTTATAATAGTTATATTTTCTATGAATAATTTTAAGTATTCCATACACGTGATTCAGATTTTTTCATGAACCATATGAAATGTAAAATAAAAACAACAGTAATTTACTGGTAATTTGAGAGTAATAAAGTTACTATTTCAACAATGTCCAATATCAGAATACAGGGGGTCCTCGAGTTACGTCGGTCGCGAATTACGTCGTTTTCATGGTTACGACACATCTCCCGTGAACTTCCTTGTTTCGGCTTAAGCGGTTTGCCCCGTAAATACGTACAGACTCCACACGGGAACTAGTTGGTGAGCGCTCTCTCTGTCTCTCAGCGCGCCTGCCGGCTCTCACACACCTCCACGGCTGTGTTTACTTATGTGAAATGGAGGGGGGGGGGGGCGTCAGCGGCAGCCGGTAAGGAGATGCACACGGACACAGATGCGTTCGGGATCGTGGCGATACCGTAGGTTCATTCACAACATAGGGTCTACACGGTTGATATCAGAAATCTAACGGAAATGCTCATTACACTCGTGATCTCAACCCCTACCCTGTGTCAAGAGGGACAAAAAAGGCAATTCACCATAATAAACTCTTATTTTAGCGTGGTGTTATAGCGACATCTGGTGGCACAATGTATGCACAATGGCACAATGAATGTATGGTCCGACTTTCGTCGAAATTCGGTTTCGACACATTCTCAGGAACGGATCTCCGACGTAACTCGAGGACCCCCGGTATAGCACTTTTTATCACCTAAAAATACTAATACCACTACCATTATCTCCAATAGCGAACACATTTGTGAAAATAGTTAGGAAAATAACTATCAAAACAGTAAACAGAAAGCCACACTTTTGACATTTGCATTGCGGAAATGTATTTTACAAAATGCCAACAAAAACCAGTACACTCACATAGCACCATCAGCAATTGTTGTTGAGGGTGAAACATTTTGCCTCTAACTGTAACTTTTCCCAAGGCTTGATGATCCCTGCTGTTTCTTCAATGTCTCCTCTTGAAACACCTTCCGGCACTCCATGTAACAGGAGAGCGTGCTTTAAATCTATTGATTCTCCTTTGCACCAGTTAATTAGCTCACGTTGTGATGGACTGCTTGGTTGGAGTGCCAGTTTTGTACTTCGTTTAAATTATGTTTCCTTAATGTTAGCCAGTTACTTTTACATAAATGCTCTAAAGTTATGTAGTCAAGTTACTTTTGCTTGTCTAATATTCCTTTTACATTTATGAATCCCAGCGTATGTTAAATCTATCCCACCGGTGCCTCCATTTTATGTAACCCAGGTCCCATGTAGTTAATAATAAAACTAGAGTGGTTAATACGATGAGACTGGGCCTGGGTCCGTTGTAGGAAAATACAACTTTGATTATAGGTAGTTGTAAGAATAAAAGCCTTTTATAGCGTTTGCTATTTTAATTAATGACCACCACAACTGTACTTTAACGCAAAATTCCATTTCCAGGTATTTCTTTTTTTACAAAGGCGGAAATATATATAAATTTAAATATAGGTTAGCATAAAATAAAATAAAATGCACAAATTATTAAAGGAATCAATAAAGTTCACAATAAATTATAGATTCTTTCTTTACAACAACTCAACACTCATTACCTGTGGACCCACGCACATTCATGAAACACATGTTAAATGAAAGTTTAACCCGTTGCAGTCCTGTTTATTGAAGCTTGTGAAGTGGGGGCATGAAAACTATAACAGCTGCTTCACTCAGAGCTGCGCACAAAATTAAAAAAAAAAAAACACGTGCAGGTGTATATTAGTACTCACAAGTCCAAGGGTTTTTGTTAGTAGGGGTAGAATGGGAATGGGGGATAACAGTCTCACAATGATAATGGCAATGACAAGGGCAGTGGCAGTGTTAGTCAATCCAAGCACACACGTGGGCAATGGCACAGCAGTGAAGTCGCAAGGACAGGACACGTTCGAACACAGCCGAACACAGCCGAATAGCAGGACCGTCGGTTGGAAAACCTGTCTGTCTCTCTCCAACGTCCGTCTACTTAAAGCATATTATCTGAATTTAACCACAATATTAAACTCATGTTGAATTAGTGTTAGCTTGCTTTACTTCAGCAATATCACAATGCTACAGCTATGATATAAAAGGGACTTTAGCACCAAATGCTACCACTAGCTAGCACGTCGAAAACCGTGTTACACATACAGTCTCTTTTCATTAAAACAATTAGATGTAGCACAAAATACAAGGCATACACATCATAGTCACCTCTTGCAGATCACACAGAAATTTATATCAGGACCACAAGTAGTCGACCTTCACGATAAAACTTAAATGCTCCCCACACCACGATGCCTTCTCTTAGCTCTCTGGTCAACACCATCTCTTTTTTCCTCCTCATGCGTCCTCACTACACCCCACACTAACCTGCACCACTAGTCCCGACCCTTACACAGTGACTTTACTCTGCTTGGCTTGTGAGTTTTAACACAACCAAAGACAAAACAGGAATGAAATGATTGACATGAGGTTAGATTTCACGTGTAAAGACGATTTTTGTCATAGACTCAATGAACCTAAAGACTTTTATATGAATTTATCTTTTAACTGTAAATAGTCTTTATTATACTGTTAAATTATTTCTCATGCTCTGTGACTTACCGTAAATTCCGGACTACAGAGCGCACCTGATTATAAGCCGCACGCTCCAATTTTAGAAAGAAAAACAATTTTGTACTTGTATAGGCCGCACCGGATTTTAAGCCGCAGGTGTCCCCCGTTGTATGAGATACAGGGGGTCCTCGAGTTATGTCGGTCGCGAATTACGTCGTTTTCGTAGTTACGACACATCGCCCGTGAACTTCCTTGTTTCGGATTAAGCGGTTTGCCCCGTAAATACGTACAGACTTCACACTGGAAGAGTTGCTGAGCGCTCGCTCTGTCTCTCAGCGCTGCAGAGAGACAGAGCGAGCGCTGTGTTTACTTATGTGAAATGGCTTGAGATCACTCGTGATCTCAACCCCTACGGTGTGTCAAGAGGGAAAAGAGGGACAAAAGGCAATTCACCATAATAAACTCTTAGTTTAGCGTGGTGTTATAGCGACATCTGGTGGCACAATGTATGCACAATGGCACAATGAGTGTATGGTCCGATTTACGTCGAAAATCCCCCCATGAAAAAAACATGAATTAGCCGCACCGTATTATAGGCCGCAGTGTTCAAAGTGTGGGAAAAAAGTAGCGGCTTATAGTCCGGAATTTACGGTATATGATTTTTGTACAGGGCTACATAAGTAACGATGATAAACCCACCGCCTGCCTTAGAAATCTGAAGCCAGGGGAAGAAGTACTTGCAAGATGGTCCGACAAAAAGTTCTACAGCGCTACAGTGGACTTTGTTGGAACAGTTAACAAGACAGTGGATGCCAAGAAGGCCACAAAGATAGACATGAAAAAAAAGAGGTGCAGCTGCTCAAAGATTCTACAACCTTCCACCACTACCTCAAGCAGGTCAGTCCACCTGTGTACAGGAGTTCCAGTTTCCCGGTCATTGCCACATACGGATCCATGTTACCAGCATCCACCTATCCACCCGCTCCACCAGTATGCACCCACTCTGTCTCCAGTTACATATTGTTCACACCTTTGGCAGTATCCAAAGCATCACCAATCTCACACGGCACTGCCCACATCTTCAGACCTGTCACAACAACCTGTTTTGGTGGATTTGGATCACCAAAGACAGCTACCAGCTCCTACTGTAACACCCAAAGAAAGCTTTCTCAAAATGTTGTACAGTCCTAGTAAAAACCAAAAACGTGCTGTTCTTGGGGACCAGAGCCAGCCTAGTACGTCTGAACATGAGACTTCTTCAAGCTCGTCATCTGCAGATACTTTTCATGATCGAGCGTGATCCACTTCCTGGAGAATCTGGAGAACCAATTTTTAGTTTGCCTGAATCAAGAGAAGACAGACCATGGAAGCAAGGCAGAGGTGGAAAAATTAGTAGAGGAGAAGGCCAAACTGCAGGATGTGCTGTGCAGTATAAGTAAGTACATTCCGTCTCTCTGCTGCAGTTAATTATTACTTTAACACTATTACTTTTTTCTCTCACAATTTTCCTAATGTACAAAAAAATAAAACTTAAAAGCTTTTAACAGTTTGGTAAAAATCTTAGCCCATGACATCTCTTGATTTTTTAAAAAAAACTAATCTCTTTCTTTTCTTTAGTTTATTTTTGCTTCTGTGTCCCTGTAAGGTAATTCATATTATGTGTCACAGGTGATGAGCACCTTGAGGCATTAAAAAGCTTTCTGGACAAAGTGGAACAGATCCAACCTCAGGCTGGTGTTGGGTCTCCAAAACACAGATCTGGGAAGCAAGAGCTGTATCCAGAAAGTGGCCTATTTGTGTCTTCTACCCGCCTGGCTGCAATACATGCAGAAGCAAAGGACTGCCTCAGGTTGTTCCATCTTCTTTTTGATGAGTTCTTTACTCCAGAGGAGCGCCAAAATGCTGTGGCCATTGGGAAGCACGGGAAGGTGCCAGATGGGAAGACAGTCCTGGATAAGTTCAAAGTCAGTGGGATTATAAGTAAGTACATTGCTCATTGTTAACAATTTATGGGAATATGGAAAGGTTGTGGAAATCCATCACTAAAAATACATAACATAAAGAAGCACAAATTATTTTCAAAAATGAATTTTTTGTAATTCTACTTTTTATTTCTAGTTCGTTTCCCCCTCTTTCTTCTGCCCCTTCTCACATTCATCACAATATCTGGCCAAATTTGGCATAGTTTCTGATGTGTTGGAACCCCATGTATCACATAGCTACGTTTAATGTTTTGATTGTTTCAGTGACCTCACAGTTTTAGTGCATTTCCTCGTGTGAACCATAGAGATATTTCATTGTGAATTTTGTGACATTGGGATAAAAAAAGCTCTCAATACCGTCATTGTAACTGGAAACTTTGTCTGTGTGCTGTCCAGCAATCAGTAGTGGTAGCAATAAACTCGACCTCACTCATAGAAGCCTTCAGATTCTTCTTCATTTCCAGTGTTACTTTCCCAATTTTGTTTTTCATGGTGCTACAGGACATTACAGCCACATCCGGTTGCAGAATAATACTGAGAGGATGCTGACCTTGAATGACAAAGATCAGGATGGCTTCATCCACACTTTTCTGCGACACTCTTTTGGTTTCCCACCGTTTAAGCTGCTTAGATGGGCCTTCATGTCCCTGCTATAAAATCTCGGTTCTCCCTAGACACCTTCTCGCAGTCGTTCTTGTTTTTAGTTATTTTCTAGTTAATCACGTATTTTACGTTGTGTCGTCATCCATGGAGATTAAAAAAGTAACAAGCCTGTTTTTACAATGTAAGGAGTGGAAGGTACATATATTTGTGTATAAATGTAGGGAGTAAAAGTAAAAAGTCGTCAGAAAAATAAATACTCAAGTTAAGTACAGATACCTGAAAAATCTACTTAAGTACAGTAACAAAGTATTTGTAATTTGTTACTTGCCACCTCTGTCAACTACTTCAAGCGCTTTTCCACTAGCGCCACCTCAGCACGCTTTGGCCCACCTCAGCACGCTTTGTGCACTTTTCCACTCGCCCCTAGCAGCCGAATACAGTTCCAACTTTGTAACCACTCTGCCGTGGTTCCAAGCGTGCTGAGTCTACCCGAAAACTGATGTCAGCGGGCTGCGTCGCAGGATTGGTCCGGTGGTTTCCTGGAGTCCGTTCCATAAAGAAGGCTGAGAAAAGCGGCGCTTAATGTAAAAAACCTGGCTGGAATAAGCCTAACAAATGAGTTGAGGCTAACTCGGTTCCATAAAGGCTGAGCCAC
Organism: Trinectes maculatus; assembly: GCA_016785345.1. Lineage (NCBI taxonomy): Eukaryota > Metazoa > Chordata > Actinopteri > Pleuronectiformes > Achiridae > Trinectes > Trinectes maculatus. The sequence continues at coordinate 13,166 of JAFBJQ010006607.1, read as the reverse complement.
GTTTATGCAGTCACACTAATTCAAGCCAGGTTCAGCTAGTCAGACTGATTGTGTGTGCATGCCATTCCTAAGCAGCCCATGTGGTCAAACACAGATCCTCATGGGGGCCATCCTCACAAACAATGCCCCCTAGTACAAGGGCCATCCTCATGGGGGCCATCCTCACAAACAATGCTCCCCAGTACAAGGGCTAAAAATACTGAGAAAACTTTTTAAAGCTAAGTAGAGCACGGGCACAGTACGACACACTGTTACTTTGCCAATATTTTCAGCATCCCCAACCGTGTTCATAAAATTGCCATGCACACAGTGTGTGGGACTGTTATTGCGTGACTACGCCTTGTGCTGTGTGTAAGGTGAGGGCCGATCAGCTGGCAGATCTCTAGAGAATCTGTATCTCTCATATAAATGATTGTCTGGAAAAGCCTGCGGATCAGCCCTGTCTCTGAAGATGCACTCCCAAATAAATGGCATGGATTGGGTTATTATTTTAATTGTAATATTTAATATTTTAAATGTAACTAATACATAGTCTTTAGAACTGTGTTTCATGATGTATTTTATTTTATTGATGGTGATCTTCCTGTTTTTAAAAACCACTTAAAAAACCCACTTTTATACTTTGGCTTTATAACCTGTGTGAGAAGCACCTTTTATTGTATTATCATAATGTATGTAATGTAATGTATTGTTGATGTGTTAGCTTTATCTATGTTTTTAATTGTGTATAGCACTTTGGTACACTGTTGTTTTAAAGTGCTATATAAATAAAAGTGAGTTGAGTAATGAAGTCATATAATATAATCATATATTTTCTTTCAAATAAGTGTCACTGTTAAGCGGCAACTCAGGCTAAGCCTGACATTTAGCCTGGTCCGGACCAGGCTAGTTTGCCAGTATAAGTTGCCGTGGTAACTGAGTTTGAACTATGCTGAGCTTGCTTTATGGAACTGGATCCCCTGGAAAATAAGACAGACTAACGTTTATTTGGTAATCCTGTTTTATGGAACAGACCCCTGGTCTTTGATAAAAACCTCCTGGAGGTCATTATAGTATGCAGGGACCGCGGAAAGATCCACAGGCTCAGGTGGCAGTGAGGAATCAGATGATCAGGGTATAGCTGAATGTAAACAATGAGCATGAGAGAAAGTGCTCCAGTTTATAAAAGACAGATTAACCCAGTCAATATGAGGATTGTGTATTTTTAGCCAAGGTAGCCCAACAACAAGAGGAGCAGCAGCAGAAGAAATTACGTGCATGCTGATTTTTTCCGAATGGTTACCAGAGATTCTCAAAAATAAATGTATGGTATATGATACCTCATATAATTGTCTCCCATCCAAAGTGTAAACTTTTCTAGGTTCAGTGTGTTTAATTGCTGGAATCTTATGATTGGAGACAAAATTAACGTCAATGAAATTATCATCTGCCCCGAGTCTAACAGTACCTTTACCGTAATGGATTCCTGGTCCCAGGAAATTTCTTCATCCAGGCGAACCTGTTTAGGAGGGGAAGGATAAGAGTCAATATGGCTCACCAGCATTCCCCTCACTGCCGACAAGCCCTGTCTTTTGGCTTTGTGGGACAGGAGCACAGGAGATGACCAGGTTGCCCACAATAAAGGCAGACATGATGCGTACATTGTCGTTGACGCTCCGTCACAGTGACATGGGTCCGACTGATCTGCATAGGTTCCGGTTCTGGTGGTGAACTGGAACTGGCTTGCATCGATGAGGAAAAGGTCGGTCTTTCAGCTGGCATGGGCATCGGCTCGGACGCTTTGTCTGGGTTTCGGCTAACTGAGGGATAGCGAGGTGAAGCATGTTTGAAATTCTTTTCCATTACCTAAGCGAATGGATAAATCGATAAGTTCATCTAAAGTTCATGTTTCATCATGGGCAGCTAGCTCATCCTTAATTTCAGAGTTAAGAGCATGACGAAAATCGCCCTGTAGGCCTCTGTCATCCCAGTCACTCTCGGCTGCTAAAATACGAAAATCTATATGAATCGATCAATCAATCAATCAAATTTTATTTGGATAGCCCATATTCACAAATTGCAATTTGCCTCAGAGGGCTTTAACAAAGAGTACACGGTGTGACATCCTCTGACCTACACCCTCAGCACGGGTGAGGAAAAACTGCCAAAAAATCCCCTTTCCCCTTCCCAGGGGAAAAAAACGCAGAAACCTCCAGGAGAGACTCATGTTAGGGATCCCACTCCCAAGGATGGACAGAAATGAAGAATGATCTTGAATTCAATTAAAATTTCACAGGGAGCAAGTGCAGTGAAGCTAATATGGGGGAGACATGATCTCTTCTCTTGGTTCTGGTCAATACACGTGCAGCAGCATTTTGAACAAGCTGCAGTGTCTTTAAGGATTTACTGCTGCATCCTGATAGTAATGAGTTACAGTAGTCAAGCCTGGACGTGACAAAGGCATGGATAAATTTTTTGGCATCTTTAAGAGACAGGTGTCTATGGTAAAGTACTATAACTTCAGTTTTGTCTGCATTTAATAGTCATCCAGGTTTTAATGTCTTTTAGACATGCTTGGAGTCTAAGTAGTTGATTAGTTTCATGTGGTTTCAATGAAATATACAACTGAGTGTCATCTGCATGGAAATTTAAAGAGTGTTTTCTAATGTTGTTTCCTAATGGCAGCATGTATAACATAAATAACATTGGGCCAAGCACAGAGCCTTGAGGAACTCCATAGCTGACCTGTATGTATTGTGACAACTTAACGTTAATTTGTACAAATTGATGTCTATTCGATAAATAGGAGATAAACCAATTTTGGGCAATTCCTGTTATGCCAATTACGTGTTTGAGCCTATGAAGAAGGATGTGGTGGTCAACAGTATCAAAAGCTGCACTAAAATCTAGGAGAACCAGGACAGAGATAAATCCTTTACCTGAAGCCATGAGTGGGTTGTTTGAGACTTTTGCCAAAGCTGTCTCAGTGCTATGATGAACTCTGAACCCTGACTGAAAGCCCTCATATAAACTATTGGTGTGAAGAAAATCATTTAACTGATTGGCGACAGCCCTCTGAAGGATTTTTGAGAGAAAGGGAAGGTTGGATATTGGCCTTTAGTTACTTAAAACTTCTGGTTCCAGACTTGGTTTCTTGAGGAGAGTTTTAATTACAGCTACTTTAAAGAACTGTGGTACATAACCAGATGACAGTGACAGATTGATTATATCTAGTAAATGGCTGTCCAACACAGGCAGAATTTCTTTTGTTGGGATGGGGTCTAGAACACAGGTTGTTGCTTTAGATCAGGGGTGGGCAATTAATTTTTACAAGGGGCCACATGAGAAACCTGAATTGTGTCAGAGGGCCACACAGTAGCTGGGTGGTGTCACGTACATCGCAGCTCTCATCCAAAGCCAGACAAAAACAGTCAAAGTCGGACAGGACATGTTAAAAAAAAAAAAGGTCGGACGATTAAGCTTTACCTTTCATTTCTGAGAAAGAAATACTTGGCAGTCCATGTGTTGTTGAAAACACTGCATTCGTTACCAACTTTTCGTTTCTTAGTGTGAGCCGTCATCTTGAGGGTAACCTGGCTAGCGTCACTTATCACTGTTCACCTTCACTCACAACACACGCACGCACATACGTCGATACGGAAGTAATAGAAACGTAAATTTAAACGCTTTTCAAAATAAAATTTCAAATTTCAAAATAAAAGCAGCACAGTTGTATTGTAAGCATGACACAGATATTTGTTTAATTTATATTGTAATTTATGATTGGCCTCACGCGGGCCGGACAGAGACGTAGAAAGGGCCGGATGTGGCCCGTGGGCCGTAATTTGCCCAGGTCTGCTTAGATAAAGAAATTATTGTTTTTAGCTGACTATGGTCAATTTGGGTAAAGCAGTCTATGTGTGTTGAGCCTGCTATTTCTGTTTGTGTGGATAAGTCACTATTTAGTATAGTTTGGGAGTGGTGTGTTTTCTCCCTAATAGTTATAATTTTATCATTAAAGAAGTTGACAAAATCATCACTCGTAAGGGAGTGTGGAACGCTCTGATCAATAGAGCTGTGACTCCCTGTTAGACTGGCTACAGTGCTGAAAAGAAACCTTGGATTATGTTTGTTGTCTTCAATTAACAATGAGTAATAGGCAGCTCTGGCATTGCGGAGAGCCTTCTTATAAGCTTTAAAACTTTTTTTTCCAGGCTGTGTTTTTTCATGTGTTGTGTTTACTTTTGTCAGATTTTCCTGTTTTATAGAAGTGTTTTATAGAAAAATTTGCTACGGAGGAAGGACCTGACAAAGGCTTAATAATCGACTGCTTACTTCTTTCCCCTTTAGCGGGTGTTCAAATACTTTTTGCAGTTCAGAAATAAAAGTCTAATAAGTATACTGATGTGATGATTGATTTTGAATGGCGAAAGCCCAAGCAGGCGCTTTACCAGAAAGTAAACTGCTTACATATGCTATCTTAGCTCTGTGCTATATTAGAAGGTTGCTGGTCGAACACTAAATTACAATGATAAATAAAACGGTTGCTGTCTTCTGCTAAACCTGTGAACCGGTCTGGGGTTGGTAAATGTGGTTCGCGATATCGAGCTGGAGGTAACTGGTGTAGGCTCGAAACCACAGCCGCAGCTCCATGAGCACTCCTAGATGGTGACGTAGGGGGTTCCGTGGCTGAGGCCTGTGTTGCTGGTTGGAATGGAGGAGACGGTGAAGCCGCTGCTTGCATGGAGAATACACCAAGTCGATCGCTTACACAGGTGGAGAGGAGATTAAGCTGAGCGATGACCTCCTGGATGGCAGTCTCCTGCTGTCCCACATGGTGTTCATTACTGGACAGAGCTTTTCGTACCCAATCCGCCTCAGAGGGATCCATGTGGTCGGTTTATTCTGTTACGCTTAAGCACAGAGGGATCCTGTAAAGAGCACTGAGACGTAAGTAAAAGTAACAAAATAAATCTTTGAAAAACAAAGTCCAAAAAGCATTAACAAAAAACAACTCTGGTACAAAGCAACAGTGCAAACAAAAACCAATCATCCAAAAAGTACCAACAGAAAACGACTCTAGTGCAATCACTGTAGAGCAAAGCACAAAGGGTAGCGTGGTGGCACGACGGCGACAGGTCTGAACCTCCAAGACCAAAAAATGAGGCAGCAACTAAACAAAAGGAAAAACACACGCTTAGCAACAAAGAGGACCAACGTGTAAAAACACAAGCGAGGCAACAATAGAGGGCATGATTACCATGACATGAGACTGATTCCATGATTGGTCTGTCAGAGATGTCACGGCGGCCTCCAGCCACACACGCACTAAGGAAAGACAAAAGGAACAAAAAACACCAAAAACACCAGCACGGAACAGAAAACGTAATACAGAAAATTATACAAAATTACAGATCATGACAGACATTCTGGCCATGCTTTACACTAAAGCTCAGTTACTTCAAATCTAGAAATCAAGTGTCCTTTCATGAATCATTGGGTAATAATTCAAAACAATAACATACCAGAAATTGTGATTTAAATCAAGAGCAAAATATATTCATCATAACATGAGCTTCCGTAATAAGGATCATGAAATGAACTCCTAACTCAACAATTGAAAGAACAAGATTCCTTCATATTACTATTTGTATTACAAAATAGTAAACTTATTCCCCTGTTTAATTCAGTATTAGAAAAATAAATCCCAAAACATTCCCTTTAATCACACATATTTTACGCAAATGGATGATCACATGTACCAACATAAACACAATGCTAATCAGCTATTGAATGCGCAGTTTAGTGTTTTAAGTGCACACACTAAGATGCCAAATCGTGTTCACAGAGCAACAAGCTTCATGCAACAGTTCACCACAATATATTTCTATATAGCTAACCCGTTCAGCATATAAGTCGCAGCAGCTGACAGATATAAGAAGCACCAAAAATATCAGTCTCACCGCACAGTGCCAAATGCTTCTGCTCAGCTCTCGCTGTCACGGCCTGAGTCAAAAGGAAGTGGAAAGTACTGCGTACAGACTTGGTTCCTACACAACAGGCTAAACGTGCATGCTGATTGGTTGCTAAATGGCTACCTGCCATTCGTTTGGTTAGATGAGGTGAACCTGAGTGCTTCCTTCATGTGCAGTTGGAACATGTTGCTTTCAAGTGCGACTGAGAAAAAACATCTGCAACATCATGCAATCAGAAACAGGAAAGATATTTTATCACACGAAACAACTAATTAGTGCTAATTATCCTGTTTTCTTTATTATTATTTCCTCATAATCTTCCGCTGTTTTTTGGCATCTAACTAGTGCCACAGTTTTTGACTGATTTGTACAATTCACTCACCAAAAAATTCAGCTTCTTCAGGAGATACGTGTGATTACTCTTCTCACTTCTCTACTCCAGATACTTTTTACAGAATACTTTTTTGTGCAATATTTCTGCTCTGGAAATACATAGAAGTTTCAGTCTCATATTTTCTACCACTGAATGGAAGCATTGGAGCATTACAGAGAAAACTGATCCTAACTTGTTTGTCATTGTGCCTTCACATACTTAAATGTTAAAAAAATGTCAGATGCTGCATAAGGAACAATTTGTTTCAATTACAGTTGTAAACAAATCTACTACTAATGTAGTACATTACAGTACTACATTAGTAGTAGATTTTTCCAGCAACAACCTCTGTTCTTATAACCTCTGTAATGGCGCACATGCTTAGTAGGCACACTATTTGTGATACAGTTGACACAGTAATGTATAATTAATAATTAATTAATAAAGTAATGAGTGATAATATGATGCTGGATTGAGCTACCATAGCATGGTAGCTCAATCCAGCATTAGGGACATCTGTGATACAATTTGCATGGTAATTTATCATTCTCCAGATTATAATATTGCTATCTCCTGCTAACATTAGCAATGCCTGTGAAACATTTCACACTGCAATTTATAATTCTGCTGATTATAATAACTTCACTAGCTTGTGCTAGCTTGTGCTGGCTCACGCTAGCACTATGGACATCTCTGATACAATTGAATCACATAAACACACAACCCCAAGCAGTGTATTATATAAACAAAAATGGGAAAAATAATTCATAAAATTAACTGATCATTTGAAATATACCAAAGTAATATGCCAAGATATGCTGCATTGCTGCCAACCACCCACAGGGTTGAGCAGAAAAGTACAACTTGTAAAAGCTGACCCCCTAAAATCTGTTTGTGACAAGATTGAATCACATGTTCCTGAATTAAGCGCTACCGATCCCTTCCATGAGACACTACCCTCCTACACTGCTCCCCCCGATGCAACAAGATTTTGAACAACGGACAATGGTAAGTAAGGGACTCGTAGAGATACAAAGTCAGACCTACGACATGGCCAAAGAGAACAGATGAGGTGACTTGGCATGAGTTGCAAGAGCTATGGATGAACAAACAAAGGCGCTGCAGAGAGTGAGAGAAGAAGTGAGGAGAGACTGAAGATGGTGAGTGGCCCTCTGAGAAGCACACCAAGGTCATTCCCCCTCCCATCAGAGGCCAAAACCAAAGTAGATGGAGACAGTGCAAAACACACACACTCCTACAAGGTAAAGAACTCTGGCCACCTGATGGAAGGAATGACGGATGATAAAAAAAATAAGAGGAAAGTCAACAAAAAGAAGATAAGGTTCGAGGAAACAGATGCAGAGAGTGACAGTGAAGATGAACAGGCCCCAATCCCCAGAGGCTGCACCAGAAGTGGAAAACACTATGGAAAGTCATGGCAAATGCCCCTAGTGGCAAAGAGAAGCAGCACCACCAGGTTGGCAAGCCATGCATATCATCCACTTTCCATGGCTGACGCTAAAGCACTGAGGAGCAACCCCCCCCCCCCCCGACAGATGGGGGCAGGTGTTGGATTGGTGCCTCATGTAGATCATCGACATTGACGACCAATGCCTCCCCTCCTTGTTGGAGAAACAAAACATCAAGCTGAGACCACAAGGAGACTGGATGGAGAGGTCCTACAAGGGAGGGAGCCCCGTTTACATTAACGACATTGGGGTCCCAGATGACAGAGCGGCAGGCTCTGCGTAACACCACAGGTGACGTCGCAGAGGAGGAGCTAAAGGAGACCATCACCGAACTCCCCTGGCCTGGCCAGGAGAAGGAGGGATCCGACAGAGAGGATCAGCTTTAGATTAGGTCTACATTTGCCTGCATTACACATTGTCGCTAATGGTTAACACATGTTCACGCTGGTGCAGGTGGGGCTTGAGATTGACTTAAAAGAAAATGTAGTCATGTGTTGAATAAATGACTGAATTAATGACATTTTATGGACTATTAAGCACCTTTTTGCACTGATTTTGTAATTAAGTTTTTATGCACTTTTTGACAGATTATGCATTTTTTACAAGGATTTTTTAATAAAGTTTTTACACGATTTTGAAATTATATTTAGTTTTTACACAGATTTTTGCTGAAGGTCTTATACACTGGTTGACATTTCTAGTATTCAGTTTAGTTTTTGACCTTTATATACAATGTTTTTGACTTTTTCCACTGTGCTTTCGCTCGTTCTTGCACGCACAGTGCTTTTCCGGAGCCTCTGGAGAGGTGGTTATGCCAAATCCCTATGGGGGGGTTCCACCGATTTGGGGCGATGGAGTACATACAGGTTACATATAGGGTGCACTACACATGTTTTTACCTTTTGATTGTATGTATTACCAGATTGTTTTGTGTCACCATGTGCCTTTGTTTTGTGGGGTGGTTTTAAACCACCCCAAACAGGGGTAATTGAAGGATATGTTACTAGACGCTGCAGCTTACACAACACAACACAACACCACTTCTTGTAGCTGAGCAACTGATAACGCAGTAACACAATATGGCGCTGCACACACGCAGAACACATAATACTGATACACGTCAGGGTACAAACTCAGCCCAATGGGGCGGAGTTGTTTACCAGACATTGTGGCGCCTGAGAAGGGGAGAAGAACCCCTGATATATGTCCAAGTGACCCCTGTCACCTACATGCATGAACCTAAAAGCTGAACTTCTTACTGATCATATTCAGGCTGAACATCAGATACCACAAAGTTAAGCTTAGTGTTTTGTTATCCAGGTTTTTGCATCATGCTGCCTCTTCAGCACAGGTCAGTAGAATGCCCCTAATTAATATGCATTAGGGATGTTTAGGGGCATTCCTGAGAGGAAGCGGCGGCAGCACGGCGCAGGATAAGAGATGGAAGAAGTAGTCACAGGGTTGGATTATTAAAATGAAAACAGTGATCCGACGTTAAGTTGGAGCCAAATAAGGCTGTCACTGACGGGGGTGGGGGGGTGGGGGGAGGTTTGTTTGTGGCACAGGTTGTAGTGGTGCTCCTATGCGGATCCGAAACAAGCAGGAACCCAAGTTGAAAAATTGTAGAATGTTTATTTACAAAGAGTCTTCAAAAAAACAAAGACGACAAAGTCCTAAACTGTAGAGTGATACAAAAAAACTTAAGTAGGTCTGCGCTGAGGCTAATGAGGAGGTGAAGCTGGTCCTGGCAGTATTACGAGGCAAGGTTCCTAAAAGTTCCTGCCAGGAAACCACCTCCGCCTCCAGCCATACGTGCACTGCAGAGAAGAAGGGAGGAAAACAAACCAAAACAGAGCCACAGCAAAAAACACAGAACCGTGACAGTACTCCCCCCTCAAGGGACGCCACCTGTCGGGTGAAGCTAGTAAAACTCCCTAATCAACTCAGGGTCTAGAATTAAACTCTGTGACATCCAGGACCTATCCTCAGGGCCGTACCCCTCCCAGTCCACTAAAAACTGAAACCACTTCCCCGCCGCCTAACATCTAGTATTTTACGTCCCGTGTACACGGGATATTTGTCAATCACACAAGATGGAGGAGGGAGATCGGCTGGAAGGGAGAGAGTACAGTCTTTGATGGGCTTAAGCAGAGAGATGTGGAAGACTGGATGCACCTTAAGAGAGGAGGGAAGCCAGAGCCAAACTGCCGCCGGGTTGACTATCCTCTCGACTTCAAAGGGACCAATGAATCGAGGTGCCAGCTTCCTGGAGTCGGTCTGCAAGGGCAGGCCCCGAGACAATAGGCACACCTTCTGCCGAGGGCGATAATCAGGAGCCGGGGTTCGGTGGCGATCAGTGAGAGCCTGGTTCCTTTCTGCTGTGCGGGAGAGAGCCGCATAAGCATCCCACCAGACTCGATGGGCTCGTCTGAGATGGTGCTGAATGGAGGGAACCGCGTTCCTGGGAAGGGAAGAGTGGTGGTTGATACCCCAGAGAGGCCATAAAGGTGGACATGCCGGTAGTGGAGCTGACCAGAGAGTTGTGAGCATACTCCACCCAAGGGAGGTGGACGGACCAGGAGACAGGATGCTGGTGGGACACGCAGCGGAGTGCAGCTTTGTGGTCCTGATTTGCCCGCTCAGTCTGGCCATTAATCTGTGAATGGTAGCCTGAGAAAGACTTACCAACGCCCCCACCACTTTCCAGAAAGCCTTCCATACAGTAGAAATAAACTGGGGACCTTTGTTGGAGACAACATCTAAAGGGAGACCGTGAATCCTAAAAATGTGTTTAACTAAAAGATTAGCTGTGTCGAAGGCTGAGGGTAATTTTGTGAGTGGGGTAAAATGAACAAACTTGAAAATCTGTCAACAACGGTGAGAATAGTAGTGAAACCATTAGAAGGGGGTAACCCAGTGACAAAATCTAAAGAAATGTGGGACCAAGGGCGATGTGGAACAGGCAGAGGACGCAGGTAGCCGGCGGGGGCGTGGTGAGAAGCCTTGCTTCTGGCGCAGACTGAGCAGGCCAACACAAACTCCTTGATGTCTGCTTTTATCGATGGCCACCAGAACCACTGCTGAATCAGGTACGTAGTCCTGTGAACCTCGGATGGGGGTTATTGTTAATTGAAGATAACAAACATAATAATCCAAGGTTTCTTTTCAGCACTGTAACCAGTCTAACTGGGAACCACAGCTCTATTGGTCAGAGCAGTGAGTGATGTCATCAGTGACATCTGCTGACAGCCCCCACTCCATGTATTTCCTATGGGGAAAAAACATGTTACAAAAAACATTAATATTGTAAAAAAAACACACAAAAAAACAGGCGATTCTGAAGGAGCTGGGTTTTTTGATATATGAACTGTACAAATTGTAATGGAATTTTAGTTTCTTAATCTCATTTCCTTCCCCTACACACCTCCACAGACTATGTATTGAAATACACAAAAACACAACGAGGCTAGATGAATGTGTACCTTAATGTCTTTTGTGTAACAATCAGATAAATAAGTAAATTAGCTTCCTGTAACAGTGCAAAGTCCTGAGTCTCCCAGATGATCAAAAGGGCCTCAGCTATCCACACAAAAAAGAAGGCCGTCGCTCTGGGTCTTTTCTTCGCAATCACCACTCATGCGCAGGACTGACCTTTCTTGACAAAGAAATAAAACCTTGTCGACCGGCAGAAGTCTCTATTTCATTATTCACCAGTAACAGAGACAGAGAATTTCCACAACAGTCATACACCAAAATCCATTTAAATTGAAAAATGATGCATCTTGTGGCTTTTCTCTAAAATTCATTAATTACAAAGCCTCTAATTAATTAGATATTTTTTTAATCGAGTCCCATCCTTTATATAATCATTTCTAAATAGTAATGATTTTTTCTGATAATCATTAATATTATTTAGCTAATAACCAAATTGATCCTTCTCCTTCCAACATAGTTGGTACCTACATGAGGTATGTTTAATACATGTTGTGGCTTGTGTTGAAATATTTCTCTTGCTGCAACTGTCTAGAACCTTGGCTTTGTATAACCTACACTTAAATAAATACCTCTCTTGATATAACTCTCTATGTGGGCTCTATGAGCTGACAGATGGTTGAATAGCTTCAGATCCCCCTCCCCCAATACATACACGCACAACACCCTGCATGCACGCACACACATTTCTGTCAGTCAGGAGCATAGTGTCCAACTATTTATAATAGGCAGAGGACAGGCAAAGGGCAGGGCAGGGATTGTTCCTAGCCAACAATTTGACAGTCACAGCAACTCTCTCTCTCTCTCTCTCTCTATTTTGTGGGATGAGTTACTAGATTTTTTTTTAGCACCACACACACCCAACACTGGAGACTGAGGCTGTTATTGCTGTCAGTATTCAGTCAGAATTCTATCTCTCTATACCAGTGCATTCAGCAGTGTGTCAGTGACAGGAACGGACCAGCAGCCATGGATGATGTCTATAAAGCAGCAGTGAGTACAGAGTATGCCATATATTGTACGCTATTTATATCCTTGAATATTTTCATCGAGAGACAAACACAAAGGACCAAAACAAATGACAAACATTTTTTGTGCTGCAGTCTCTACTATTATGCATGTGTTAAAGTTAAAATGATACTCTGTTCTGCTAACTCTGTAACATCATTTTGTTATCATGACAAAACAAGTTGAGACTTCAAGTGGTTTTATTTTAAATTTCATACTGTGTAGCTTGTACTATAAATGCTGAGGTCTAGTACTTGATATTGATATTTAATGTCTCTCTTTCTCGCTCTCTCTCGATATCTGTGTGTGTTTGTTTGTTTTGGGGGTGTTGCTGTAGTGATGAGTCTCTTTTGTGGTTCTCACTGCAGTCACACCTGAGGTAGCACTGAGTGACTATATGTTTGAACAAAAAAATGCTTCTCTGTGTTTCCATAACTTGTAAGACAGTGACACAATAGTTGTAATAAGTCCGGTAACCACAGTAACAGGCTGCAGGGGTTGGGTAATCTTTGTTTCCACCTGTTGTTTAATGGCAGGTGGAAACTACCGTAGGTGCATTACTGCCACATCACATTACAACATCTCAAATTCTGCCCTACCTGTCTCATGTGGTCTGCAAAGCTATGCTCAATTGCATATATATCTGTCACCGACAATAGAACAAAGAACAGGTGCGTAGTTTAGGGAAAGAGAAGAGACAGCTGATGGCCATTAAAGGGGGGACACCACACCGGCCACCTTAAATTTCAATAGCAGAATTATCTTGTAGAGAACGACACAGACCCTATTTGCTCAGTAATAAATATATAACTATAAATAAATAAATATATAACTTGAGATAATAAAAAGAGGCAAACTACTGAAAAACTA
>JAFBJQ010006604.1:223-68936 GCA_016785345.1 Trinectes maculatus | reverse complement strand
CCACGATCCTGAACCCATCTGTGTCCGTGTGCATCTCCTTACCGGCTGCCACTGCCTAGCTGTGCTGTGGAGGTGTTGGAGAGCCGGCACCAACTAGTTCCCGTGCGAAGTCTGTATGTATTTACGGGGCAAACCGCTTAAGCCGAAACAAGGAAGTTCATGGGAGATGTGTCATAACCACGAAAACGTCGTATCTAGAGACCGTCGTAACCCGAGGACCCCCTGTATATGTTTGTATTTGATTCTATTAGGAAACAGAATATAGATGTGTGCGACTGGCAGACGCTTCACACTGCATTTTTGTGCTGTGACACGCATATGTTCAAAGGACAGTTTCAACATGACGGCGTCTTCTCCACTGGTCAGCGTTGGACGCCGGATGATGGTGGCTGAGGCAGTGAACGTTTTGAACGAGGCGGCGGTGCAGAACAACGCTGAGTCGGCGGTACGTACTCGGTTTAATGGAGGCGTCGAGACTGAGGCCAGCGGGTGAACGGATTCAGTTAGCCGCGCCGCGCGGGTGAAAAATGGCGGCCTTGGTGGTAATGTGCTAAAGTGGAGAGTAATCTCAGCCATAAGACGACAGGTCATTTTTTCTCTCTCAGAAACGACACAGTCTGTGTCGGCACAAGTCAATGACCTGCATCACAGCATCCTCTGCATTTAGGAGCAGGAATCTTTTTATTTATTTATTTTTACTTATGGCTTTTTACAGTAAACCAGCAGGAAGGATCATCTGCTGTTACAGGAGCTGAGTATCATTTGCGTAGCAGTGGATTATTGTACATGTACATGTATATAAACAGTCATCATGCAACACAGAGAAAGGATTTGTATTTGAATTTGTTTGTAGAATTGGTTTGATCAATAAACAGTAAAGAAGATGCGCTCAGGTTCATTTAATTGAAATATTTTGGTAATGTTTGGACATTAGTGGTCTGATGGACCTGGATGTCTTGTAATTACTTTTCCATATAAATAAATAATAAATATAAACGATGGGCCGATAATGACGGGACTCTGTGTGTACGCTCATACGCGGTTTATATGATTATGATGTGGCAAACTTGTTGGCTTGTTTACAACCTGTCTGACTATATGTGAAGTTCTGCTCCTGATGCGGTGCTGTTGTGTTTATTTAAGGAAATGACGTTGTTATGGCAACATTGTATTCATCAGACTGATATTTAATTTTTTTGTCGAGTAGAGGACACACACACACACACACACACACACAAACGAAGCCTCCAGTCGTGTAACAGAGAAATAAGCGATGGGGGGGGGGGGGGGGGGGGGGTAATCATAAGAGCGCAGGCATTTGTTCTGTCAGCAGAAAAACAGAGCGTCAGAGGGGACGAGTGTGTTCGGCGTGAGGCTGATATGACTCTTCCTGCCTCTCTGGACGACACACACACACACACACACACACACACACACACACACACACACACAGAGTACCTGGACATATGGGACCTTTCATCTCACCGTTGTCCCCCCACAGCTGAGTGTCCTGTCTTCTCTTCACCTCCTACACCGTCCTCCCGTCCTCCTCCACCTGCCTCAGGTGATTGAGGCCATCACCTCGCACCTTGTTGAGGAGACTGATGGATGTGAGTCGACCTCCAGTGTGTTCACATGGAGACGTAAACAGTGCGTCCACTGCTTGGTGGATTCATGCGTCTGTTGGCTGATCTGATGTCCAGCGCAGACCTGTATAAAAAAACCCATTACAACCATCAGCTGTAAGGATTCTGTTATTAATATAAATCTTTTCCATGATGGGACACAACCATACCCACATCATTAAATGATCCAATGATGTCACGATACTAACGTGGAGAGACGTAACCATTATAAAAGCAGAGGGGGCTGGTGATTGTGAAGCTGAGGAACAAAGCGGTGGCGTCCACTGACAATCTCTGGCCGAGCGTTGGCGTCTTGACGTGCTAATCACAGTTCATTTGAACCATTGTTCATTTCAACACAAAACCAGTATGTAAACAAGTCCAATATTCACTGAAGTCACTTTTTTTCCCCCATTGCTTTTATAGGTCAGACTCACTGCAGCACATAATGACTCACACACTCCATGACTCACACACAACCAAACAACAGCTGATAATGGCGGCGAGTACGGAAAACATCTTACAGAGGGGGGCAAAAGGCAGGGGTTCATAGCTCCGGATTATTCTCAGTAATGGTGCAGACCTTCTGCAGTGGCAGCAGCCACGTCACGTTTTATGTTCATGAGAGGAGCAGAAAGATGAGAGGAGAAAGAATGGAGGGAAAGAACGAGGGGGGGGGTGTGGGGAGAGTGAAAAGACGAGGCAGGAAGCAGTCGTCCTCCAGTTGCCATAGAAAGCAAAGGTATCAGGCGTATGATGGTTGGGGTGGGATCAATGAAGCTGCTGAATCACATGTCCTATATGTTATTGAGGGGGGGGGGGTTATCTGAGGGGGAGTTTGGTTGCTTGTGCTAATTAATATCATGTTTTGGAAATGATGATTTAATTAAAAAAAAAACCTTTGTTCAGTCATTTGAACTGAAATGTCGCATTGTGTTACGATAGAATTCACTGCAGAATTCTTTTTTGTGCCATCATGGCGAATTCATAACATCAAAGTCTGTGTGTGTGTGTGTGTGTGTGTGTGTGTGTGTGTAGTGTGTGGTGTTTTCCTTTTTTCTGTAAATATATAAAAGTTAAATAACAAACCTCTCCTGGAGAACCGACCTCCACCCTGCAGCCTTTAGTAGAGAGGTGTGTGTGCGAGTGTGTGTGTGTGTGTGTGTGTGTTATCAGAGAATGGGGGGGGGGGGGGGGGGGGGGGGGGGGGGTGCAGAAAGAAAGTTGGCAGCAAGTAAAGGGTATTTATCATAAAACACTGGGACTGTTTCCTCCTTACACCACAGCCTGCAGCAGCCAGCGCGATTACACACAACACACCAGCACCAGCACACTGGCACTTACATAGCGCTTCACTTATTTGTGCACACGCACACACGCACACGCACACACACATGCACAAATAACACATATAAACACCTTCCTGGGGGAATGAAGGGGGAGTGCAGAGGCACCGGGCTCCACTTGGCCTGCGTTGTAAGAAATGGCTGCAGGAAGCTGTCAGCCTGACACAGAGGAAACATACAAATGTAGCTAATATAACGGCGCTGGTCCTTCTGCGGTGTAACGATAAAATATGTTCTCCTCGCCGCCACTAATTGATTTTTTCTGTTGTGGGTTTGTGTTGCCTGCAGGGGTAAACAGGTGGCGTCTGTGGAGTGCAGCGTACCTGTGGGTACATTAGCCAGGCTCAGATCAATACGAGAATTATTATCTACGAGCATTGTTCATTAGCTGTACATTACTGCATTACTCGCCGTCCTCCTGCAGGAGCCGCCGCACTCGGGCCACGACTTCACCGCAACTTCACCGACTCCATCATCAATGTTTGTGCAGGAGCGGTGAGGGACTGGAGGTGTTGGATTGTTCTTGCGGTTTGTCTCCATTAGACCTGTGAATGGTTCCCCTCCGAGGACGTTCTCCTGTGTCCACCAGCGCCACCTGTTAAAGATTAAAAACTGACTGCTTATTCGTCTTTTCCCACGGCGTAGTGATATCTGCTTACTCGTTTGCTGCCTCCTTGAAGGATGATGACACTCAACCGGCTGCGCGGCACCTGTTTGGCTGATGTGTGTGAAGCCTGCGTGAGGGAGGGACCTTCTCAAATTAAAAAATATCTGGTGCTGATGAGCTGTTTGGAGATGAAGCAAATTAAATGTCCTCCCATGAGCAGTGAGGCCTCAACAAGACTGTGAGTCATTACAAGACGTGACGACTGACGCGACCTCGGTGCACTGATGAAGACTGTGAGATGAAGCCAGAAGCTCCAGGACAGATTGGAAAACTGTGAAAAGACATGTTTCACAGTTACGACCTCTGACCTTTCACTGATGTGAGGTGAGTACTTGTCGACCCCGGGACACAGGATGCATGTGAGAGACCAGGTTCCCCGGTGCCTCTACCTCCAACTCGCTCAGATGACCTGTGGATTTACCTGAGGTTAATCTGTGTTTTCGGAGTCAGATGAGAGGAGAAGCAGTAAGTGGTGGTGGTGTTGGGGGTTGGAGGGTTGGAGGGTGCGGGGTGGGGGGGTGTCTCTGCTCCTGTCTGTGAGTCAGACCTGGCCTGGCCCTGGCTCAGGTTGAGGTTTTCTCTGGGGCCGCTGCAGGGCCTCATATCCCCTCCATCTCTCCACTGTCACTTTCTGTTTCCTTCATTTCCCTCACCCTGCCTTTTCCTCTCTCTCTCTCTCTCCTCTCCCCCCGACCCCCCCTCCCCCCCCTCGTCTGATGACGGGGACCTGTTGATGTCTGGGACCAGCACGGCCAAACCGCTCTCCACCCTTAACTCTTTCCTCATTTCCCCCGTTTACAGCCCGGCTGTGGAAATCAATAACGCGGCCTTCTCAGGACCTCGGCCATTTAATGTGACATTTGATCTGGTTGTGGGTTATTTATGTGGGGGGCATACAAATGAATTCTTCCTCAACCAAACCCCCCCTCCCCACCCCCCCTCCTCAGCTGTGAAGCCGTCTCCAGTGGAGGTGTGCTTGATGCACCGTGTAGCAGCGCCCACAGGAGCCCATTTACTGCGACCGCCTGAGCCGTTTCCGGTTTGCATGACTGATGTAATGCGCGACTGGTCTCATGCATCCGGCTCCATATAGACAGTAAGTCAACCGGCAAGTTAGCCGTGACATCGCACAGTCGAGACAAAGTCAGTGGCGTTTTGTAATCTGTGTTGGTCACGATGACGTCAGGTCGTTTCTGCCTGGGGTCTGTGATTCTTCTTATGACACGGAGATCAGGTTGAATGATGTGAAATAAAGTCAAACAGCATTCAGGGGAGGGAAATGTTCTGTAGCTTTCAGATTCACACCGGAATAATTATTTAGAAACTTTCTTTGTAAACTTTAAAAAAACCCATGTTATTATTTATTTAATATATACTGGACAAATCTCTCAAGGCTAAAAGTAAAAAAAAAAAAAAACATGGTTTGTATCAGTCCAATGGGTCAAAACCGGAAAATGGTTTTAAATGGAACCAAATTTGCAATTTTTTTTATTCCTCATAACTTAAACCACGCTTAAAAATAAATATAAGTTTAGTGAAGGATCCTCCAGTGTAAATAATCAATGCCTGGGAGAAATCACTACAGCTGAGATATATGGTTTGTTCATGTATAAGATAAGACACTGCTCCTGGACGCTCTCTCTCTCTCTCTCTCTCTCTCTCTCTCTGTGTGTGTGTGTGTGTGTGTCTGTGTCCTTGGCTTGACTGATGAGGATGAACAATATGGAAGTCATTTTTTTAATCATCGATTCCTGCTGCCATCCGTTATCACCTGAAGCTCTAAAAGCTCTTTCCCTTTTCCGATAGAACATCTCTCTCCTTTTGTTTTTGTCGTAAACCAGTCCAGCTTAGTCTCCTCCAGATTTATCTTAGTGACACACAATGTAAAATTCAATAAAGTCGCTGCTTTAAAGTGCAACGTTTACCGCGGGTCTGCCATTTATTTGTGTCGAGCACGGTGACGTGAAATTTGGTAGCGACATCAATAGTCCGGAAAGGATGAATCCTAATATCTTCTGTGTTCTCCCAAAGACGTCCCCTCCAGTGCCGGCGAAATAAAATGTCTTGACGACTGGCAGGAAAACTTTGGTCCCTGATTCCACATCTATTGCCATCATCATGTTATAATTACAAAAATCCCAATTCCCAACATTTGATTTATGACAAATTACCTGCAGCAACCGGCATCATTCCCATCAGTCCCCGTTTTAATTGTTGTCGAGGGCTAATTAGCATCTGTAAATATGTAAACTATGTGGTAATATCCACTTTCTCTTAAACAAAGAGAACTTTCACAGTTTCTACACCGAACTCCTTTAGATGTACTTTTGATAAGAGGTTTATGTTCCACTTGTCATCTGCCACGTCCTGCTGCTGCAGAATAACACTGTCCGACTGTACATGGTTTAACTGAGGCTTTAAATACAGATGTACGGTGTGTGAAGTTCAGACCCATCATGGTCATGACAGATAGTTTTGTTGGAGAAGAGAGCTTTGGGCAAAATGAAAATCTTTTCTTAAACGAAACCTTTTTTTTTGTCTTGCCAGTTTTCTTTTTTTTTTTTAACTCTCGCAGGAAGTCAGGAAATTGTCAAAAGCATTTTTCTACTTTTCCAGCCGGCTTAGAAAAACAGACGTCAAAAGTTGGAAATGGAATTTTCAAGTCTTCTGAATGAATGGATGAATTCTGTTGAGCTGCAAACTTCATCTACGCTGGGATTGTGTGCACCTTTTAAACGATACCATACACACGTACAGAATCAAGAGATGTGCATACACACACAGAGACAACAACACTGTGTGTACAAGATTACCAAACAGCAGTCGATCAACACTCTCTGTCAACCCTGATGTTAGCAGGAAAAACCTACTGCAGGTTTAACATCTGTTCAACTGCAGCGGAATGGCAGATCGCCATCACCCACACACACACACACACGCACACACACGCACACACACACACACACATACACACTCATAGTTGTCTCCGTGATGTCAGAGGACATCACATCAAAACATATGGAGACTAGAAACCAGTCTTAAACCTGACCTCATAATCTTACCCCTTACCTGAACTTACCTTTCCCTGACCCCTGACCTTTAAACATTCATGCATCCATGCCCCCCCCCTCCACACACACACACACACACAAGAGGAGGGGAACACAACACGGCAGTGTGGAAACTTCCTGTAAACCCTGTGTTCCTGTTCTCATTCATCACTCTCTTCATAACAACCGGAGCTCAGACTGTGAAATAAAACACAGCACCACAGAGTAAAGGAAGTGATTTAAAACACTGAGAGGTTGTCTCGTTTTTTTTTTTCAGGTGACAGGTGTGTAATGTAACAAATGTAACACTGCACAGTGGGTTTCTTCTGAAAATAAAGGACACTCACTATATTTTAGGTACAGTGGGTTCCTGGCATTTCAGTTTATTATCAAAACAAACACTGAACTATGTGTGAGAATCACTGCGTCGTCACCATCAGTAATGTAAACAGACACTGATAGTTTGATTTCGGTTCAATCTGTGTCACACATGCACTTTTCAGTTAGTCGCACAGGTGAGAGAATAATAATAATCTAACAATCACCTGTGAGCATTACAATAAATTAACTTAATTAATTTTAGGTAGGTCGTTAATTTAGTTTTAAAGGTACAGGGGAAACCATAAACATAGTGGCTATAAATATTATGAAGCATATCGCCGTTTTATGATGTGTGACGTCAGACTGAGCCTGTGCTCTACCTGCTGCTGCGTTTACGTGTCACGGAGGACAGTCGGGAAAAAAGAGCTCCACAGTGACAAAACAAAACAAAACAAAACAAAACAAAACAAAACAAAACAAAACAAAACAAAACAAAACAAAACTCGAGGTGGCCTCACGAGCCTCGTAACCCCGTTCTGTTGTGAATATTATGTATGTTATACATACATATATGTTATATGTTATGTAGGTTATAATATAGTCACCGCCCGGCGTCTCCACCGTGTGATCAGAATCAAACACACCTGCGGTGCTACGTCGACAGGTACGTACGTACGTACGTGCGCGCGTGCTACACCTGGTGTAAAGCTACATGCTACCACAGCTAAGCTAACACGCTTATGTGGATTATCAGGTTATGAAAGTTAGAATCTGCGTTCACTGACTGTAAGAGGAACCCGGACCTGCAGGACAAGACCCGGACAGGTGAGTCCAACAGAGGACACTGTACACCTACCTACCTGTCTGTGTGTGTCTGTGTGTGTCTGCGTGTGTAGCTGTGTAGCTGTGTGCTGAGTGTATCTGCTAAGCAGTTCAGGGTTGTGTACGAAAACGTAATATTCACCTTTCTCTTTCAACAGAGGACACTCTGTTTTGTTTTTGTTTCACAAGTGATGAAATGTTGTGCATTTTCTTTAGTGTTGTGTTCATTCTCTCAGCATATTTGTCAGTGTTGTGTCTTCAAGCCATTGTGTTGCTGTCTGAAACATGTAACAGTGTGTAAGAGCTGTTGTGCATACACATGCCTGGGAAGGTCCTATTGTTGTTTTGTCATATTATCAAGTCAGAGTCTCGTGTTGTGTTGTTACTTGTGTTGCTATAGCAGTTAGTTAAGTACTATTTCCCCTTACTCATATGGTGGAGCATTGAGTAACAGTAAACACAACTCTGGTACCAAAGCAATGTTCCCAGCCTGAGAAGAAATAGTTCCCAGGATTTAATCCTTGATCACCACTTCCTGTGTTCTCGTGACGGGCGCTTTGTTGTTGCGAGCAGTCACAGACAGCTCTTAGAAGCGGACACAGTGTACAGCACGAGTTCACCTGATTTGCATTTGAAAGACGTCTTATTGCAGGGAAGCACCAAAAAGCAAAACAAACAAAAAAAAAAAAAAACATTTAATATAATAAGTCGCCTGCAGGTATTTTTTTATTCATTATCCGCCTTCACGTGGATAGAGAAGTGGTCGGTCGGGGTGTTGAGATTTGCTACAGTTGTGTGTCTCTTTATGTTTGTATTGCGTGTTACAGAGAATAGAAAATGGCTTGTAGAATATAAAGGTGTAGAGCAGACACAGCAGGACTTTTATAGAACCCTCGTGTCCCTTTGCTCTGTGTTTGTAAAAAGAGAAAAGTGACTGTACATTTGTGTACAGTCACTGTGTACAGGATGTACACATTGTGTACAGGATGTAGAATATATGGCTGTGTGTATGAGTGAGTGTGTGCATGTCTTTAGAAAACGTTGTATACACACAAACAACAAACACACACGTATTTAATGTATACTTTAATGACCAGCCTTGTTGCTAAACTGGACTCGCAGCACTTACTGAAAGCAAACCCATCATTTTTCTATTTGTGGATATAATTAAAATAAATATGTGATTAATGAACAAGAAAGACAACAAAGTGCTTTTCATGGTGTCAAACTTGTTGTTGAAAATGTTATGTGTTTCTAAATGAGCAAATCAAAGGGTGATTGGCAGCCAGTCGAGCGTTGATGTTGATGTATTAGTTTGCGTGGCCTCTCTGTGTGTTCAAGAAAAATATAACGAAATATTTTTTAAAAAGTGTGTGTAAAAGTGGCGAATCCAAAAATCCTCTTCCTGCACTTTTCCCAGCAGTGTCTTACGCATAATTACTCATTTTCCAGCGTTTCTACCTGAGGCTGCTCTAAAGCTCAAAATCAGCAGATCTCAGATTTGTCTGCACTTTCACTGTCCGCAGCAGTTTTTGCTTTAACGGCATCACCAAGGGGAGAGACTCTCTTAATGTCTCGTTAACGCCGGTTTTCATATCTCCTCCGAGGACGCAGACAAAACGTCAAAATGACTTTGCTTTACTTAAATTTCCGTGGACAGATTGAAGCGAATCCCACCGACACTCAGATTATCTATTGCTTTTTTGTTTTTTTTTTCCAAAGTAATAAAGATTTAGTCCACCAAATAAACGGCTCTAAAGGGGACGTCGGTGCCAGTGGAGCATTTTGAGCTTCACGAGAGTCATTAGGAAACGCACAGCACAGCAAAACCATGCAGACTTCATACCACTGACCACCGCTTCACAGAGAAAAACGGTGAAAGCAATAACTCCCTTATCATTATTGATCAGTATGGAAAGTGTGTTAGCTAAAAATGAACCTGTCATTTGAGGTAGGGTCTTGTATGATGCTTTGAAAAACATCTTGCTGTTGTTGCTTCTGGCAGTTTGAACAAAAACTGTCAGTGTCCTTTTTAAACAGACTCACAAAAAAGAAAAAAAGAAAAAATGAACGCGTTCTTAAGGTGGCCCCCAGGTTAGGAATCAACTTTTCTCTGACCTTGCGCCTAGTGGCCATTAGAGGATCTGCAGCGTCAGACACTGATGACGTTAACTTCTCGTGCTTTTCTAACAATAACAGTTTAATGTCATTAGAAACAATGTAACAGCGGCGAGAATCATGTTGGCAAGAGCTTTTTAGTAAAACTAGTTGAACTATTATTAATTTTGAGTGTATTGATGGATGTGTGGATGTGTTGTACTTAAACAGGAATATTTTTTTTTCGCATGTGTAAAACGGCTCTAAAGGGAACGTCGGTGCCAGTGGAGCATTTTGAGCTTCACGAGAGTCATTAGGAAACGCACAGCACAGCAAAACCATGCAGACTTCATACCACTGACCACCGCTTCACAGAGAAAAACGGTGAAAGCAATAACTCCCTTATCATTATTGATCAGTATGGAAAGTGTGTTAGCTAAAAATGAACCTGTCATTTGAGGTAGGGTCTTGTATGATGCTTTGAAAAACATCTTGCTGTTGTTGCTTCTGGCAGTTTGAACAAAAACTGTCAGTGTCCTTTTTAAACAGACTCACAAAAAAAAAAGAAAGAAAAAAAAATGAACGCGTTCTTAAGGTGGCCCCCAGGGTGGGAATCAACTTTTCTCTGACCTTGCGCCTAGTGGCCATTAGAGGATCTGCAGCGTCAGACACTGATGACGTTAATTTCGCGTGCTTTTCTAACAATAGCAGTTTAATGTCATTAGAAACAATGCAACAACGGCGAGAATCATGTTGGCAAGAGCTTTTTAGTAAAACTAGTTGAACTATTATTAATTTTGAATGTATTGATGGATGTGTGGATCTGTTGTACTTAAACAGGAATATTTTTTTGCATGTGTAGTGAAAATAATAAAAGGAAAAAGGAAATGAAGGTGGAAGAGTAGAGCAGAGATCACTCGTTTATTTGACCTGACAGGATATTAAAGGAGTAAGACAACCATTTAAACACCACCACAGAGGCAGCTGTGTGTGATGAAGGAAAATCAGACCTCTTCAGTCATCACATCAGGAAGTTGTGCTGTTGAATGAGACACCCCCCCACCCCCCCGTGTAAAAGGCGCATGTGTGTTGTTGACGCTGTGATGTGAGTTGAGCCGCATCCAGACGCACTGGCCGCCGCTGGCTGATGCTCCCCCCCCACCCCCCACCCGTCAGCCATCCACCCCCCCCTCTCCCCTCATCTTGGTGGTGGTGTGCGCAAAACCTCCAGCGCCGGACGGACGGACGCAGTTTGACGGCGCAGAGCAGCGGCACTGCGGGGAGACGCCATCCACGCGCACACATGGATATTTAACGGACACGTGCACGTGTTTTCCTTTTTTTAAAAAAAAAAAAAAACCCTCCGCTCTGATGATGATGATTTGCAGCTTTGTTTAACCCGCTGATGCTGCTCCTGTCCCGGCGGTGTTAATTGGACCTGCTCGATGTCTCTCATCAGTTCATAACCGGAACAAGATGAGGATTTCTCCCCGACACTGGCTCGTGTTGATGTTCTCGGGCTTTTGGGGACCGGCCATGGGCGCGTTCCCCAGCAGCGTGCAGATCGGTAAGTGGAGCCCGGTGGACGGAGCCGGTGGACGGAGCCGGTGGACGTCCTGTCCCCGGCATCTGTCCCCAGCATCTGTCCACAGCGTCACTCAGAGTGGACAGCGTTAGATTGTCCTCACAGTGAGACAGGACTCATTAGTCTGTTGTTGCTGTCCAGGTTTAACACACACACACACACACACACATTGTGCATCTGCAGGCTGGAGTGTGCATCCCAGTGCAATGGCCACTGCAGCAGATCACAGCAGCACTGTGTGTGTGTCTGTGTGTGTGTGTGTGTGTGTTTCCTGTGCATTGCCTGCTGTTAACACTGGAGCAGACCCTGGTCCTGCCTCTGCATTACACCTCAGGCCTCGCAGCATCCATCCTCTCCCCCTTTGTCCACGTCCACGTCGCTCTCATTAAAACATGCCCCTGTGTTTGCCTGTAACCACTCAGCAGTGTTTGTTGTGGGGGGAAATAAAGGTGATGGATTAGTGGTGGGTTTCACCGCTGCAGCGGGCAGATTGACTTGCATGATTTAACGGGTGGGAATGACAAGAGGAGCAAACTGTGACCTCCGGTTGTACATCATCTCTGGAAAAAAAAATCAGAAAAAAAGAGTCAGTCGTCTCTTTTTTTTACTTTTTACTGATAAATAATGCAACATGACAAATTATTTTTTTTTTCTTTGCCAGAAGAAGGTGTCAAAAGCTAATTTGTGGAATGAAATATTTAGTCTGACTGACTTTTTTTTTTATTCTGGCTCCACTGCGCCTGTGCTCGCAGACGAGTCCAGACACATCCGAATCAGTCTGACTGATGGAAAACGACAAGCTGTTCAAATGATTCGTCCTCTCTGTATCAACGTGATTCTCAACTCCGCAGCCCCTCCAGGGAGGTCAGAGGTCAGGGTCTGTTACAGAACATCACCCCTGGAAGTGAGGACACTTGAGCTGGGTGGGGGTTTAAACCCAAGTCTGTGTGACACTTCTTGTTCTGGTTCTGGTTTTCATATCAGGATTGTTGGCGATGAAAGCAGACATTGTTTTCATCACGTCCTGTTCCTGCTCCGTACGTTCCAGACCCAATAAACCTTATTCATCACTTTACATAGCGGCCACTCCGTTGGCGTTTCGAGAGGACAAACATCTCTCTCCGTCTGATTCAAATAATCGCTCTGATTATCACCGCAAAGTTTGAGCGGGCAACACGGGAACAAGCGCACACACATGTTCATGCACGTGCCACAGCTGAGCTCTGACGCCAGTGATACATGTGGATCCTGAGAGTTATAGACCCCACTTTGCTCTGGTTGCTTCTGATGGCGACGTTACATCATCCCGTTACACCTGCTGTGTTTGTGTTTGTACCTGCGTCACTGTTTTGGGATCAGATGTAATGTTTGCGGGTTACGGTTTGAACTCGGTTGAGTTGGTGTTGTTGTTGGATGTGTGGCGGTGAAAGCCGGAGCCGTGTCGGCGTCTCTGACTCATCAGAGGTTTCAGGTTCATTCAGGTTAAATGGTTCTGTTTTCATGTTCTCTGCTTTTTCACTGAGGCCAGATACATCTTCTCATATTCAGCTCCATCTGCACCACACACCATATGGTCATGTGTTTTTTTTTTTATCACTTCTCACAGGAAAGGGAAGTTTTTTTTCTCCTCTTGTCATCATGTAATTTGTAAAATCTGAAATGTGCAGAGGGCATCCCTGCTGAGTGGGAGCCAAGACGTACAAACTGTTCTCACCTCTTTTTCTCCGTAAAATCTGAAATTTCCCCCCCCCCCCCCTGTAAATCAGGGATTCACACTTCCTGTGAGCATTTGATGACGAGTGCGAGTCAATTGGAAATTTAAACCATCATTTTATATTGCTTTAAAACTCAGAAGGGGTGCACGGCCAGGTTTTTATACATGGGAACAGTGTTTTGGAGAGTTCATCTTTTCAAGGAGGTCAGGCATAAAGAACACACTGGCATTTTGCTGCCAATGACATTTACACAGTCTCATCCTGAGAACTGTAGCCTGAAGTCAGATTCTGAAATGTGAAACAAACTGCTTCTAACTTAAAGCCCCTCTGACATTTACACAAACCAGGAGCTGCTAAGTGTAGTGTATACAGATATACTACATTTAAGATGTTCATACACACACACACACAGACATATAGTATGTGCGTGTGTATATGAACAGGGCGATGATGCAAAAAAAAAAAAGAAATCATACGCAGGGTGATTTATACTGATGCTGGAGTGAAAGTTGATCCAGAAAGAAAAATACATCCCCTTTTTTCCCGTCCCGTCTGCATTAATATGAAACGGTTGATTTGCATGTTAAGCGGACTCCACCCTGCATCGCCACAGGGCCTCGTGGCGCTTTAAAGAGATACGAGTTGCTGCGTTGCGTTTGTAGCGGTAAGGCGGAACCGACAGCAATACAATATGGCCAACGTGATTTACCAGGCCAATATCGGCCTTTCATTACATTTCATATATTGTCCAAGTCAGTTGGGGCCACCTATAATATGATAGAGGTCCCTCTGTGACCATAGCTGCTTCAAGCGGCCTGTGCAAGTGGCTTTAACCACTGAGAATTTTTTTTTCTTTCACCTTAGCTCATTCGTCATCCATCGATGTATCGAACCATCCGTTATCTATACTGATTAGCCGAGGAATCCAAAACGAATCTCAGCTGACGGTTTGGGTGTGAGGCGCCCTGATAGGGGCCAAACCGTAGCGCTGCGTCGGTACCGGACTGCGGTGGAGTCAGGCCCACACACCGATCGTGTCCGGGCAGTAAATCGACTGACCTTTACCCCAGCTCCACCTGCAGGCTGACATTTTTAGTCCAGAGTGTAAAAAATCTCATCAGCTGTTGGAGCGGTTTGCGAAATGAAATTTCTCATGGACGCTGACGTTCCCCTCCAGGATGTTCCTGAAATCCCATCATCCTCTGCTGTTGGGCGATACATCACGTAAACGTAGGGGAAATGATTACCTGCTGAACGTGTTCGTGGAGATCCCCTTTTATTCTTGTGTTAAACTCCAAACAAATTGTCGCCCACTCCAGGAAATAATCATTCAAATTTCTTTTTTTTTTGTCATCTCAGCAAAGTTTTGTTCTCACAGTGAAGGATATGATTCATATCAGCAAACACTCTGTAATGGGGGACTTTTTTTTGCAGACGGTGACAGAAAACTTATTTTATGCTTTGATTGGGTTCCGCTGCTCTCAGGACCCTCGGGGAGACTCCGGGTTGTCGTCAGCAGAAGGAGGAACAGTGAAAGTGGGATGAGATCCAGAGGGGAAACACTCCCCCGTGGATGATGGTGTTTAAACATCCTGCTTGTGATGACTTTCATTCTCTTGGCTCAGATATTGAAATATTCAGGGATGGCTACTCAAACGGCAGCGGCAGCTTTTATGTCAGTTTTTATAGTGCGTGTGTGTCACAGAAGACCCAACCCCGACCTCTCGCTCGTCTCGCTTGTTCAGACAAGCGGACGTGTTCAGGCGGCGGTGAGATTGGTTTCTCGTCTCCGTACAAGTCGGCAATAATTGAACTGTCTGTAAGTGATGTTAAACCGAGAGAGTGGGTTCTCCCCTCCCCTTCCTTTCCCTCCCCCGCACCGCTCCTTCTCACACCTGTGTTTGTGTGTCTCCACCGTCTCTCCAGGTGGTCTGTTCATCAGAAACACTGATCAGGAGTACACGGCCTTTCGCTTGGCGATCTTCCTGCACAACACCAGCCCCAATGCCTCCGAAGCCCCGTTCAACCTGGTGCCTCACGTGGACAACATCGAGACGGCCAACAGCTTCGCCGTCACCAACGCCTGTAAGTCGCTAAATCAAGATGATTAATCAGGATGATTATGTTTCCTCTACAACAAAGGAAACAACCTCATGTCCCAGCAGGAGTGCGTGTGTGTGTGTGTGTGTGTGTGTGTGTGTGTGCGTCTGTGTGTGTGTGATTGCGCTGGGGGGTGGGGGCTCCCACAAACACCATAAACCACCACAGCCTGATGTCTCCTGCTATCTGCAGTGTGATCTGGTGTTAGAAAAATCAATGGCTAAATTAAGCAGAGAATGAAGTGCTGTTATGTTTGCTTGGTAATCGAGTGTGTGTGTGTGATATTTTGTCATGAAGTATTTGAGATGAAGTATTTTGATGATGTGTATTTTAATTTGACCAACAATGATAACCGTCATTGATCCCACACTAGGCAAATAAATTTAAGATTTAACACACGCGCGCACACACACACACACACACACACACATATGTGGATATACACACACACCGACACACACACCAACATAGTGTTCTTGTTCTCTCCTGAGAACAAAGGTTCTCGGGCAAGTTCTGTTATTAGCAGCTGAATCACATCTTTGTGAAATTGTTTATGGCTGCATAAAACAGGAAAATGTATTTCCCTCTGCAGCATGTAGATAGTGGGGAAACCTTGAACGCGCGGTGTGAACATATGCATTCAGCTCAAATGTCTCTAAAACCAAAAGCAGCCGTAAGGTTTCTGTTATAAATGACCTCCGAGATGAAGTTACAGTAGATGAGGCTGTATTGATCTCTGTGGGGGAATGAGTAGCACCAGCAGCAGATAGAATAATGCAGGGAGAGAAAGGAGAAAAGTAGGTTATGAGCACAAGAATAGAATGTAAAAGGAACAAAACACAAACGCAGGGTTTTTTATATACTTTATGCATACGTAAAGAAATACAGCTGACAGTGCAGGAAAGTGCACTCGTATTACATTTTTTTATTGTTTAGTCTAAATACATGCATGCATGCATACAATATGTTGAATTATTTAAAAAAAACTATTGTGATAATCAATAACTATATATTATAATACGACTTGTAGTACCTGCTATATGTTTGTTTCATCATTTTGCTTGTGTTTAACTCACAAGGTCACGACATCAAGACATTTTATGACGCGTGGTCGATACAGAGACAGGAAGCAGAGGTCTGAATGAGCGACGCAATAAGAGAGTGGCCCTGTGGTCGAGACGTGAACGAGCGTACATAGCCCGCCAACAGAAGGAACTATGGGATTTTTTTCGCCTCCACTCTAATGGCTGCACAGTCACAGGAAGTGAGACTACAGCCCATTGATTGGCTGAGCCAAATCAGAGCAGAATTACATGAGCCAGTCAATGGCTCTGATAGCTCAGGGCCAGTGGGAAATCTGAGAATCGAACCACTTCGCTTGTTTGCACCCCCCCTCGCTCCCCCAGCTTCACATTTTCCTGTGTCTTTTGTATGTTTCTTCTCGGTCCCCGTGTTGCTCCGTTATCAAAGACCCTCAGATAGGGGCGGTGAATCGGCAGGGTCACCGTGTGACGTTTGAGGGCACGCCATACAGTTGGGAAAAGGGGGATAAGAGAAGGAGCCAATTTGTAAAATGAGATTAGACCATTCAACAGCTGCCGTGTTCCTGTCAGAGACGCTGATGGGAATAATTGGTGGGAGGATGGGGACAAATGGTGGTGTACGTTCCCATTGTCATTGATAATCATTTTGTGGACCCAGACCCTCTGATAAATCTGCTGCATATTTAATTAACAGTGTGTGTGTGTGGGGGGGGGGGGGGGGTGTGTGGGGGGGGGGGGGATACTGAAGTGACTTGCATAAAATAAAAATGTATCTCATTGGTTATCTCACAACTTTGAAGAGCCCTCCTGTTAGTCGTTCCACAGCAGTGTCATGTACCAGTGTCAATTAAACGCCGCCGCCGTGGTGTCATTACCATGAGACAACTAGATGGTGGTCAAGACTTTTTGTTATTTTATGATAAAGTTTTTTTTTTTTTTAAAAAATCCTCGAATATGGTGTTTTGCCCTTGACTTGGGTGTTGTGTTCCACGAGGAGATTAACTTGTTTTTATACAGCGCACTCACCGTCGTGAGTCGACGTGCACATTGGAAGCAAAACGTCTTTTTGTGCTATTTTTGTAAGTTGATATTAAGCAGGAAAATCCCTGAATCTGACGAGTGTGGAACAACCGGTGGTAAAAAGCCAAAGCCACAGACTGCCGGGTTTATTATGACACACCGAGCCAGCATGACCGTGATGTTATGGACGTCTGCTCTGCTGTCATGGTGCCATATCTGGTGATGTTGGAGTGGTTTGAAAAGCCTCTCAAAGAGTTGTTTCTCGGACGCGAGGGTTTGAGGTCTGTGAATTCAGGCCTGAATGTCAACGACAACGGCTTGTGAATACTTTTTGGGGGGAGGGATCAGTATCAGCTGACAGGAAACGATAACCGAGGCACTGTACCCAGCGTGATGTCCCAGATGTTTTCAGCACAATAAGAGCAGATACTAGTGGGAGATGGATTCAGACTGTAAATAAAGATGTCACACCTGCAGATGTCTGATACTAGTGTCGGAAATGTCCCCGATGCTGCTGCCAGAGATGTCAGCTCCAGTGTCAGCGAGTATGTGAATCTTTGAAATATGTTTCACCAGATACAACTTTTCTTCCAGTGGAACTCAGATGTTTATCACGGCTCCGGAAACAGCAGTCGCACTCTGCTGTTACTTACCTGTTAGTAACTGTTACTACTGTGACTAAAAACCAACGCGTGACCATATTAAAACCTAAGAAAAACAAGCGTTAGGTGACCACGCAGGAGATAAACAAATGTTGATGATGTTTAATTGTGAGATAAACTGTCTGATAGGTTACTCGCTGACATCCTGGTTCTTTTTTGTTTTTTTAGGCCATAATTTTATACTTTGACAGATTTGACAGTGTCAATTTTTTTTTTTGCCTGTGGCTCCAAATATTGTCCATCTACGTCACAAATTTTTCCAATTATGCGAATACCGTATTTTCCGGACTATAAGTCGCAGTTTTTTTCATAGTTTGGCCTGGGGGTGCGACTTATACTCCAGTGCGACTTATGTGTGAAATTATTAACACATTATTATATGTCACATATCTGTCACATGTTATTTTCACACTAAACCGCAAGAAGGCGCTCTAGGCCCGTGTTGATAATTGAATTGATAAAACATTGGCGACGTAGAAGAGGAAGCGCTGCATCGTCTACCTCCTGAGTTAGCGGAGTTGTTTGAAAGTGACACCGAGGATGACGATTTCATTGGATTTATTGATTTGGAGTGACACGGATGGTTTGGTAAACGTGTTAGCATGTTATTTATGCTATAGTTATCTGAATAACTCTTAATATGTTATGTTAACATACCGTTCTCAGTTCGTTGTTTATGTGTCATGTAACGTTAGCATACCGTACAATTGTTCAGCCTGTTGTTGCCTATATTCTATTTTTATTTTAAATTGCCTTTCAAGATGACATGTCTGTTCTTGGTGTTGGATTTTATCAAATAAACTTCCCCCAAAAATGCGACTTATACTCCAGTGCGACTTATATATATTTTTTTTCTTCTTTATTATGCATTTTATGGCTGCTGCGACTTGTACTCCGGAGCGACTTATAATCCGTAAAATACGGTACTATCTTTTTGTAGCTTTATTTTGGAAAGCGTGAACGCAAACCCATACTTACACATTATGCTAAAAGCATTTGACCCAGTGACCTGCAGTGGACGTGCTGAATAAGCCAAAGTGAGTATTAGATCTTGTTGCCTTAGTAAATTAAAAGGGTATTTAAGCAGTGGAGTGTTACTACCATCATGTAGAAAATAAAATGCAAACTAATCAGTATGCCGCTGAGCAGATGCCGACTTCTCAGCTGTGTGTGTGTGTTACGTTTTCATCTGTGGCTCATTCATGCATGCTGATCCTTATTTTCTGTTTCATGGTAACCTCTTCACCGCGCAGCCACACAAAGGTTTAAATGTGAGTGTGCGGGGGTGGGAGGGGTTAATGTGACCTCCTACATAATGTCGCTGCCTTTGCCTTCATTGAAACAGTGACACCTTAATCTGCATCGAGTCATTTATATTCAGCGTGGCACTCTGACCCACTCCAGAGCCAGATAGCGAGCGGCCTGTGCTCTCGTACGCCGACATGCCGCATAGGAGACTCTACTTTTGAACACATGCCTTCCCTGTCCGTCCTTGAGTAGGAAGAAGCTCGCCCATTTGTGATGTACGCGTGCACCTGTGTGTGTGTGTGGATGTGCACATGAATAATCCGGCTGTGCTGCATGTTAGCTCCATTTAAGTCTATTATCTCGCCCTCCACGGGCTCCATTCAGAGGGGCTCTTTGCTCTGTAGTGCTGCCCTGTAAATGGCTGCCGGTGTCCCTCATTTGTCTGAGGATGTTTCTGAAGCGGGAATGAAAATATACAAGCCTTCTGGCCATGCATGCTTGTATGTGTGTGTGTGTGTGTGTGTGTGTGTGTGTGTAATGGCTGGTGTTAGGAGGAAAAAGGATGGCGGAGAAAAGGGGGGGCAGGGGGGCTACTAATGAGAGATTAATGTGGCGAAGCAGGGAGGAAGATGGAGGATGGAGAGGGGTGAGGAGAAGTGGGGGTGTAAAAGTAAAAGGAAGGATTTTTCACAACCAGGGATTCATGAGGTACAAATGTAAACATGACGTAAACAAATCTGATCCCGTCCACCAGCGTTTGTGCGTTTATATCACGTTGCTCGACTGTGTGACGCCGCCGTGTTTGTCACGGGGCGAAAAAAAAAAGTCGAGATGCGTTTATGTGGCAGGAAAAATGCAAGGACACTCGTCAAAAGCGATGACTTTGCAGTCTCCCGCCCTTCGAATCACAGGCTACTATTGTCGCACCTGCGTGCCCTTCAAAAGAAGTATAGCAGTAAAACTTAAAAAAGATACACAAAATGTATTATATATTTTCTTTATTGAATTCATGGACAATGTTTTGTTCATCTGTTTGTTGGAATCTCACTGTTTAGATGTCGACAACGAACGCTTGTTTCTTCACGCAGCTATAAAATAAAATAAATCTACAAAACATCTGCACATTAAATGGCTTCTGTGCAAAACTGCAACAGTCCACGCTGACCTTCAAACAACCACGTCACTCATCCGCTCATATCGATATTGTTCATGCAACATTAACGCTAATGAAACCCGAACGGATTGGAGAGAATTGCTTGGCGAGACGGAGACGCCCAGCATATTTCAAGCTGTCAGAGCTGACAGAGACGGAGAAATGAAATAACAGCAGGTCTCTTGTATCGCAGCGAGCGAGTGAGTGGTGCGAATTGGCAGATGGGTTTTAACGGGAACACACTATGGCCAGGGGAGTTGTTCTCGCACGCTGGAGGACGCTGTCACGGGATCACACGCTGAGCCGCTAGCACGTCTTTGTCATGACAGGAAGTGGATGCGGATTTCAAGCTGCAACTTACTCATGACAGATGTTTGTGGAGACAGTGAAAAACGATGACTCGGCAAAATGTTTTTCACCCGGTATTAAAATCATTTGGCCTCATTGCCGTTCATCTCGATCGTATGTGCTGATGTAAACACGCGGAGAACAAACGTGTGGGCTTAACGAGCAGGCGTGTCCATATAATTAGCAGGTTTAATGTTCATTATATTTCATTACAGTTCAGGTGCTTTGATGGAGAGGACAAGGACCCTTCATTAGCTCGCATCTTTGTTAGTCAGAGGTCAAATGGTCAAACTCACTGTGAACGGCCTCAGGAGGGAATGATCCTGATTGGACTTGCTGCTGGCACACAGCTATGACCTCTGACCTTTTAACCTTGCGTCCTGAAAATAGAAAGATGGAGGGGAACCAGATGGTGTCTCTAAATCTGGATCTGATTTTTCTTTAGAGGTTCAACTTGAGCTGTTTTCATGGATGTCAGGGTTTGACCAATAATCCGATATCAATCAACTTTTCAAAGCTGAATCTGGATTTTAATATAACGTTCATGTTTTGATGATACATGTGTTAAATCATTTTAATTCTTGTTCTGGTTTTACCGGTTTAACCTTTTCCTTAAACAATAGAAGGTTGTGTTATGTTCATTCTTAACCTCCACAACCTGATCAGTAATAGGTTGTGTATCATTGTCGTTCATGCGTGTCTGTTCTTGTGTTAAATAGCCCTGCACAGCCGTATGTGTGTTATAACACAATTAAACCTGACACTTTTAGAGACTCACACTGTAGAGGCACACGCGTCTCTAAACGCAAACGCACAATAAGGGAATGAAATACGGCACCTTAGCACGGCAATTAACACAATGTGTGTCTTTATCTTAGAAACGCGCACACACGCACATGACCTTTCACCTTATGCTACTACTGCTGCGTCTAATGATGCAGCTATTATTAGAGCGGGTCATTACTAGTGATCAGTGTGTGTGTGTGTGTGTGTTGGATGGCCTCGCCGTTTCAGTTCTCTCCAGCAGGCGGACAGAGAAGAGCCTGTGATTGCAGCATGATTGGCCAATTACTGCACTTTTATCACAGCAGATACAGCGTCTCCCCGGTGGCTGGTCAGAGGGAGTGGATGAGCTGATTCAGAGAAGTTTTTATGCGACTGTGTGTGTGTGTGTGTGTGACGTTTTTATGCCGCTGTGTGTGTGTGTGTGTGTCGTATCTAAATAACTCCATACAAAATCATTCAAATGCTAGGGCTGGCTAGTGCGACAAGGCTCACGATGCTCACAGCTCAGCCGCTGGGGAAAATGGACAGGAAGTAGTAGTAATAACAGGAAGATCCACCATGATTGTTGTGGTGATGATAAAATAGTGTAACCATGTAAAACATGTGTAATTTGCTCCTTGTCGCCGTCACAGTGTTTTATGGTTTATACCTCTTCCGTCTTTTCCGCCATTAGTTTCCTCTTCAGGTTGAAGCTTTGTTGACGACGTGTTGCTTCTGCTTCTTCTCGTCCGGTTAGAACAACATCACTGTCACGGTTACATAGTGTCAGAGCAGCATTAACGCTGTGGTGGAAGCAGGGCAGACATTAGTGGCGGCTGAGAGCCTTTCACCCTGAAGCTTTTGTTATTCTCCAGCAGTGATGTTGCACAACAGCGATGCGTCCCTCCTTCCTTTGTGCGCACAGACACACACTTACACACTCACACAGCTGACGTCAGGGCTTCTTCTCTCAGACAGCGGCGTATGTGCAGAGCGAGCAGGGAATCGGCTTGTTTATGTGGCGCCCTTGACATTTCCCCGAGCTCCTCACTTTGTGTTCAGTCAAATCAAAACTGCCATTATTGAACTGAGGTCTTGAAGCCCACCGCCACATCCAACCTTCACCCCATTTCTCCCTGCTGCACCATGATGGTGATAATGAATTGCCCTTGAGTCCCAGTGGGGGGTGGGGAGTCTTAAACTCCCTGTTGTCCTCCAGACATTTACATATGACACTGCATGAGTGGGACCAGTGAGATGTTTGATTGTTTTGGAGAAACAAAGGAGCAGATGTGGGGTGTGTGTGTGTGTGTGTGTGTGTGGAAGGGCACATTTGACAGTGACTTGCCATATTATTGGCGATTGGACTGAAAATGCAAATGACTGCAGATGGGAAGAAGCAGCTCTTAAAAGCGACGTGAAGGCAGAAACTCGACAGCAAAGATGCCACTGCAGTGAAGAAGGGTGGATTTGATTCTTATTATTATTTTCTAATAGCTTCAGGAGTTGACCAGCTCTTGTTCTGTACCGATGAAATGGTGACTGTCGTACTGTGTAGTGAGGCAGTGTTGTGCCATGACTCACTGCCGTGTAAAAGTCCAAACCTTGGCTGCATTTTCCCTTCTGGACGTCATCATGTGACATGTCTCCTCTCGCTCTTTTACCCCATTTTTTTCAAGTCGCCCACACACACACACACACACACACGCACACACTCACCCGTGGTTCATTCCGTGCATCCAGCCCTCATCCGACTGTTAGTTCCTGTCTCCATGGGGAGCTGAGGGTTGGTTAATGAGGCAGATGGGCCAGATGATGCTTCTCCTGGTGAAGAACATCTAAAGTTCCTTAAACCTGTGTTGTACAAGACCTCAGTGCGACATGAGCTAAAAGCAGGTTGAAGCCTTAGACATCAGCGTCTGTTGTTTTCAGATGACATTTGTGCGTATCTGATCAGGAACTTCTGTGTACGTACAACTGGCCTGCACTGTTTAACAGCTGGTTATTTGTAAGCCTGGAAAGTTTCGCCTCATCACTACACACCATAAGTTTTACAGCGAACAAATGAACAAAGAGTTTTTGAGCGGCAGGGAAATCAAACGTAGATCGAGAGAGACCCCTGGAAATCCCAGCAGCGTCCTTTTTTATAGCCGTCGTAAAGACGGCGTCCTCGACCACGGTCTGGTTTTATCACACGGTGTCAGTCAGTGACAGCCAGTCTGCATAAATATGGCCTCTCATCTCCGACTCATAACGCCCAGTATCCTGCCTGTATTGTCAATATACAGGCTTTTTTTTTTTTTTTTAGCAGTGTCAGCACTATACTGATAATACCAAAAATTATAGCTCAGCCAAAATAAAAATGCCAGAATCTTTGAATACAGACATATTTGCCTATGTTGACTTGATAATAGACCCGTAAACTGTGTCTAACCAGGTTTGGACCATGATGATCTGCGTCCTTGTTAGTTGCTTTTGTTTGGTTCTTGACGTTGGTGTGTGTTCAGTGACTGATTGAAAGATAATAAGCAGAAAAAGCAGGAGGAAGAGAGAGTGAACGTAAGAATGCAACGCGTTCAGGGGATAAAGAGTTTCTCTGATGTCGTTTGACACAAACTTCATATAAACTGTAAACACACACACACACACACACACAAGTACAACGGCTTCTTGTTGACAGTGATAGGTAGAAAAGGGGGAATATTGTTTTGTTGTTACTGAGGCGAACTCGAGAGCTCGATATGAAACCAGCTCCAGGCAGGTGTCCCACATCTCTCACTGCTTCTGTTTGTTTTCAGACCTCAAGGAAAATCAAGGAAGTTTAATGATCTCTGCAGGGAAATTTGTTCTTACAGCAGCAAAGTACAAACGGGTCATTTTCAGACATGCTGAACCCTCAGTTTGGGATATGTGAAATATCACTGAGGGAGCTATCAGGCAATTCGGTCGGATCAGGATCCGACCATAACGGGACACTTTAAATTGATCTACGTCCATAAGATCCAGGTCCACTCTTCAACCTGCTCCTCGTTGTTCTGCAGGACACGATGCCATCCAGGCAACGACACAATTTTTGATTTCTTTTTCAAAAAGTAGATTCTGCTTCAAACCTGGTCGACAGAGGCAAGGAAAAAAAAAAGCTTTATTCAGAAAGCCCCATGATTATCTCGTCAGTGTTTGTTATGATCCTGCACTGTAACGTGGCTGGAGAGGGAAGCTGGGCGCTTTACTGCACACAACACAAAGTT
The DNA here is from genome assembly GCA_016785345.1 of Trinectes maculatus. Lineage (NCBI taxonomy): Eukaryota > Metazoa > Chordata > Actinopteri > Pleuronectiformes > Achiridae > Trinectes > Trinectes maculatus. The sequence goes on along the minus strand of JAFBJQ010006604.1, from coordinate 44,121 downwards.
TGATCTGGAAACCGAATGGTGTTTATGATCAAATGAGAAGATCATGGTCAGAGTAGAGATACTGTAATATTTTGACTTGAATTTGAATCAGAGAATTATTACTATTGCTAATTATTACTATTGCTACTTGTATTATTACTTTTATCATTATTAGTATAAGTATTAACATAACCCACATGTAAACGAATGAAACGAGTGCAGTTTTGGTTTAATGAATATAAACATGAGCTGCTGGCAGACATTTGCTTTAAGTGACAACTCATTGAACCTGCTCTAGAGCCACACAAGCTTCTTGAGAACATGAATTCCAGTGCAACGTGCGGCTCCTGTGTGTGGAGCCACAGGAGGAAGAGAGCAGCAGTGGGAAGGAGAAGATAAATCCTGAGCCCAAACGGTGTTGATAACGCTCGTTACCAGCGGTAATGAGGTCAGAGTCGCCGTTGTCGGGCTCCGATGGAGATTTATACAGGAACGAAGAGGTCCAGCTGTCTGCCGCTGCACTGACCAATAAAGACGGATCTCCTTCAGCAGCCTGGAGCATGAAGGGTGACGGGCATGATGGAGAATGCTGGTGGTCTGATATAGCGCTGAGATAAACAAGCTGAGGTGTCAGTGGGGGCGAGTGGCTTTTTGTGGCGGTTAAATGAGATACGGTGGATCGCACTCGCAGTCAGAACCCATTGTTTTTGATGATTGTCCATCTGGCATCGAACTTTCACGTCAGAATAACCAGTCGGGTCAGGAGCGTCCACCTCCACAGGCCTGACACTTCTGGAGAGTATTAGTCCCCCTTGGTTGCTGACCATTCGCCCAGGGTCATCAAGCTCCAGGTGGACGTCAGGCACTTTTGTGCAGGTGAAATTTTTTTTTTTTTTTTGTGAAAGCGAAAAAATGTCCTCCCAGATGAAAAACCGCTGTGGCAGTCTCACCTGAAGTCACCTGATGTACGACTGTCTCTGTCCGGGCCAGCAGGGAGACCTCCTGGAAGTGGAAAGCAATTAAACACACAGGCTCAACCGATTCATGGCGGTGGACTTTACTGAAGTGTAACAGTAGCAGACGGAGGAGAGAGAGGAACCAAAGGAGCAGCATCTCCTCCCCACAGCGAGAGACGGCGTTTAGCAGCAGAACAAATGGCGAGCGAAGAGTGGAACGGTTCTGCAGGAAACAGGTGTGCTCAGTCACCTGGGAACAGTGCAGGCTGGAGAAGAGGAGCCAAAGAACTGAAGCATCGGGGACAACAGATGGTCCATACAGTATCCGGTCTGGAACTGAGCTCGTCAGGGTACGAGACGGTATTTTCCTCCGCAGCGATTTATAGAAATGTAAAAAAACAAAAACCCTAAATATCATATTATATCAACATGACAATTTACAGAGACCTTTGTCACCTGAACTTATTTGACCCTGTAATGTTGACATCATCCTCTACTGATAGATCTCTGGTCTCCTATAGGCTCCCATAGGCCCCTTGTGGTTTCAAATGCAGTTTTAAAGTAATTTGTGTGAACAAACTACACAAACTTTCCTGTGTATTTATCATTTCTTTAGCCTTATCTACACTGATCTAACATAATATAGAGAGAAAAAAAGAATATAAATATAAATATAAATAAATAAATACTGGCCATTGTGTCATTTAAAGCTGATGCTTGAAATGTGCTGCGATTTGAATTGAAGAAACAGTTTACGTTGTGTTGTGAGCCGTGTAAACGCAACATGGGCTCTGGGTAATTGATGGCATCAGTTTTAATAATGCATATGGTGTCTAACTTTGCATTCACCACGTATACGCGTATGTCTCAGCAGTCACATTAAGCGGTAGCTTGTGAGAGCACTAGCTGTGTGACAGTTGTCAGTTTAAACCCCAGGAGGTGCTGAAATTAAAATTTTATAGACATATATAGTATATTTTTATATATATATGTGTATAAATATATACTTTTAGTAGTTGCTCCTAACGAGCAGGTAACTGTGCTGTTTCACGTGTGTGTGTCTTTGTATGTGTGTGTCTATGGAAGCGATTGTGTGTCACGCTCCTGTGAGCATCCAGATGGTGTTTGCCTATTAAGCTTCAACCTTCAATCACACACATCGAATAATGTACATCCTACACACACACACACACACACACACACACACACACACTCTAAAAAACAACATTTCATAGACAGACTATGAAAACGAATGCAACGCTTGGAATGTTTCTGTGGACATTGTGTTGAGTCATGTGAGAACATTTTTCTTTCACAGTAAATATTACTGATGATCACATACTAGATAATTAGCAGCAGATATAATTCTTAAAGCCACAGCTGCTCCCGTTAAAGCCACTTTGTAATAATGAGACGAAACAACCACGACTTAACATAGTTAAAGATGTATAAAAGACGCATGCACATGTTTTCATCAGGGAATATTTTAGTTTACTCTCTGACAAAATGCATTCTGGGAAAAAGAGATATTAAGTTAACAAGCAAATCCTGTTAAGTTACCATCCTTAAAATATTTCTCTTTTTGAATCAGTGAACACATTTTTGTAAAGTTTTCATCTCAGACTTCTTTTAACCGCTCAGGTAAGACTGATAATTAAAGCTGACTGTTGTTGGCCATGATCTTGTTTTCACCTTGTGAGTCAGTGTGTGTGTGTGTGTGTGTGTGTGTGTGTGTGTGTGTGTCATTGTGGGTGTAGTAGGAGCTTCCACAAAGGCGATTAAACATTTTCAGTTTCAGTTGAAGATGCTTTTTTAATTTTCTGCATTGTTTTCATTATGTTTGTGTAGTTAAAGCTGTTTCTTCTATATGCACACAGGTTTGTTGGTCTGTGTGTGTGTGTGTCTGTGTGTGTGTGAGCCGTGCTAATAAGCCTGAAGGTCACTGTTGGGTTTTGTTGTCTTTTTCATCCACTTGACCTTCTATGTTCACCACCCAAGGGTAAAAGCATTTCATTACCAAATGAATCACTTTCTGTGCACATTCACGTTTTCAAATGAGTTTCTTTTATGTGCCGTGTGTGTCTGTTGTGCGCAGATATCTAAAGGACAGATCGTCTGTTCAAATGTAGTTTTTGGTTTGTTATTATTTGATTATTTTTGTCATGAGTGTGAAAGAAAATGTTTCATTCAGTAGAAACTGTCCCTGCAGGTTTAGGAACAGACACGAATGCAGGCACACGTTTAAGTCAGCCACGACCCCACCTGGCCTTTACTGTTGTCACTGAGGCCATGACCTTGTTGTTGACCTTGTTAATTGGCTTTGTCTCTTCATAGTTTGTGTAATTTGTGATTAAAAACCATAAATAAATATCTGTATAATTCATAATAATATTATTGTAATCTGAGCTGCTTTCAGCGCCTTCTGAAAACGGGACAAATATCTCATACATTGGTAGAGCGAGGTAACGTAGGACAGAACACGTTGTTGTTGTTTACCTTTTGTTGCTCGTCTGGGTTCAGGTTCATCTTTATCCAGAATTAGCTTTTGAAGTTTGGTAGCTGGAAAAAATATGGAGTCATTGTGTTGCTTTACCTGCAGTTCTAACAAGGGACCTCAAGGGACTAAAGTGCTACCTGATCCAGATGACTAATACCGTGATAAATGGAAGTAGAAAGTGTGATGTAACTGAGGAAGAGGGGGGCGTGGGGGGGTGTGAGGTAACGAGTCCGTCTCGATCCTGGTTCGTTAGAGGAACACTGTGACATCACAGTGTGTACAACCCTCTCTCTTCGCCCTGAACCCCCTCCTCCTCTTGTGCCTCCGTGTCCTGACTCACAGCTTTGATCCCCCCAGCCTACATCCAGACACACACACACACACACACACACACACACACACACACACACACACACACCACACACACACACACACACACACACTCAGACATAGCCGCTATTAATATTCATTTGTTTGTTTGCCCTGAATCCTAATCTCACTGTTTGCTCAGTTGCCCTTATAAGACGGAGTCCTGTGTGTGTGTGTGTGTGTGTGTGTGTGTGTATGTGCATGTGTGCGTGTGTGTGTGTGTGTGTGTGTGTGTGTGTGTCTGCTCCCCGCATCCCTAAGGATGAGCAGATCTGACACCATCAGCCAAAAAAGAACTGTTGTCCTCAGACCAAGAATCACCCAGCTCTGTTAGTCTGGATATGCGTACATGTGTGTGTGTGTGTGTGTGTGCGTGTGTGTGTGTGTGTGTGTGTGTGTGTGTTTAAGAGAGCGTGGGTGGATACGCTGTCTCAAAAACTCAGTGAAGCAGAATGTTTCTTCAACCAGTGTGCTTCCTCTGTCTGAATGCCCTTCCCCATGATGTCTCAGGGTGTGTAGGCACGTGTGTGTGTGTGTGTGTGTCAGTGTGAGTGTGTGTGTGTGTGTGTGCGCTCATGTGTGCACTACCATGACTTAAAACAGATCTTATTAACGATAATACTCTCCTGTGGGAAGCCACAGGGCCCCACAGTGCAGCTCTGAGCTGGGCCCCGGGGCTCGACCGCAGACCAGCAGCCACCCGACTGAGAGGAGCAGGGGGGGGAAGGCCTCGTGGTGCAGCTCCTCCCTCAGGCTCAGGCTGTGTTCTCTGACCGTCCAGTGAGTCATAAACCATTAGCTAACATGCCAAGAGCCCCATCCTTCCCTACTGGATGTTATGACAACACAAAGCTAAACCGAAAACAGAAAAGATAAAAGAAAAAATATAGGTAATGAAAAAATAATGATTCTTTGTGAAGATAGGAGCAATATTTTTCTGTTATTTCTAAACAAATGGATAAATGTGAAGACAAATGTGAGACGTATAAATACAGAGAATTATTCTAAAAATATATGTAAATATCTATGTGGGTAATGAGCGAGAGGGACTGAAACTCAAATTGTGTCTCGTGTCTCTTCCTCTACAACTCTGTGATCTGCCTCATGGTCCATATGTGCAGTAATGAACACTGTCATCCTGCTTATGTCTGTGACTGCTGACATTTGAAGGGATACAGAGGACATGCCATTACCCTTCTGTGCACCGTGGATGAACTGAACCATTTCTCCACTGAATCGTTTTATTACAGTTTCAAAGGCGTTTGTCAAATCGCCTCCTTATTAAAAATTTTAATTAAATACAAGACAGATTTTAAAGACAGATTTTCTACATTTGAATTATTGCCAGTTATGCGTTTGATTGACAGTAGAAAATAACTCACTATTTAGTGCATAGGTTCAAATTCGCTGCATAGTTTAGTTCATTCGTTGTAATTCTGAACGGATTGCGTTTGTTATTACGCATTGGCGTGTGTGTGTGTGGAAGGAACAGATGTGTGCACATTTATTGGCCGAGTCACCTGTGGAGCAGGGAAATGCCAAGCGGCTGCTGTAAATCAGAAGGTGCTGATACGAAGCCGCAGCGGCGGTGATCCTCAGGGGAGCAGTGCTGCGGGTTATTGGGTTTTCTGGCCGACACGCTCACATGTGTGTGGATCAGGAAGCCTGAGCCCGACAAAGCACCATATTCAAAATTACGAGAACACTGGGTCTACATTTATCGAGGTATAAGAGAGAATAGGCTGTAAAAAAGCTATATCATCTACCGTGGGCTATGTATTGTTCGAGGTTATGAGGAAAGGCATGAAAATCTAATAAAGTATATAAATCAGGACAAAAAAATACAGAGTGTAAAAAAAATAATCACTGTCTCGAGGAGATTAAAAGTTATCAGATGAATCAATCCAGAAAATATATATAAGTGTTAAGATAGTCTGGTTCTTTTTTTTTTGTCTTTTTATTTTGTGTTCCAACTCGGACCCTAGTTTGCAAAAGAAAACAAACGTTAGCAGTTAAAATTATGATCTAAACCGTTTCATCTGAGTTAATTTGTTGATGGACTCCTCTGGGATCCTCTGTTGCAGGACAGTGTGTTGTTTAGAATCATCCTCCTGCACCTGGAAACACCTGAAACGGAGATTGTGTATTGAGCCACTGAATAATAAACAGAGCCTAAATAATGGTGCACCCCCCCCCCTCACATCCGTCCCCCACCCCCCGCTTCGCTCATGTTTTATTGATGACGTGGTGAAGGATTTACCAGGAGTTTAGTTCACTCATCCCTCTGTGCTCGCACTTTAAATATTCTCAGTTTGCAGCGTTTTGCCGATGCCTCTGAGGAGCCCTGCTACATTAGCTGGTGTAATTGTCCCATTTTTTTTTTGTTTGTTTGATTCAGAAATCTAATGTGTATTTTAAGGTTGATGTATGTGGGGCCGGGGGCCAGGGGCCGGCAGCGGTGCTGGTGGCCCCTGTACAGCTGACTTATGGTCGTAGCTGTATTTCACCCATCTGTCATATGCGTTTTCCCCACAGGGGTAATGGCTGAGGCAGCAGGCGTCCACTAGCTGCAGCCTGCACTTAACATAATTGTTTAGGTCCGGTTCAGTTTCTGATTGTGTTGTTTTTGTGTGTCACCTCAACATACACTGAAATTTGTCAATATCCTGAATGGATAGAGTCTGATGTTATGGTTACGATGCAAGTTTGTGTGAATATTTACGGCAGATTAGATAGAGAGTCAGTATAAATATGTTTTCTTCTTGTTGGGGTTTTTTGTAGTTTTTGAGTCATGATGGGAGCAAAAAATAATAATTTTTGTTTGTACAGTGAGATGATTTTATTCTAATTTCATAAGGTTATGGTGGATGTGGTGAAAAAACCATCATCAGCTGTGTCACCCTGGGTGAAACACACACAAGGCTACATCTTATTCTCTGAGTATTAAACCTCCAGCTGCTTGACTTTATGAGGAGGAGGAGGAGAAGGAGGAGGAGGAGGAGGAGGAGGAGGAGGAGGAGGAGGAGGAGGCAAATGATGTGCAGAGCAGAGCCTCATCTCCTTGCTCGCCCTGCACCACCACTCTTTAACCCAGGGCATGGTGGGAGACAAAGTCAGGCAGACAGAATACACCACTGCACGGTGTGTGTGTGTCTGTGTGTGTGTGTGTGTGTGTGTGTGTGTGTGTGTCTTGCTCTGTCAGTGGCACTCATGCATTATGGGGAAATGTGCTGCAGTGATGTCCAGTGAACCTTTTTTCCCCCTCTCTCCCGTTGCACGTGTGTTTTGTGTGATGGCAAAGAAAGAGTTGTGCGCACAGTTGCGTATATGCATGCAATGTGCACTTGAATGCACACAAGCACATGGCACAGGCGCCTTAGTGAATGGGTTGCGCACAGGAAGTAATGTGTGTTAAGGCGCCAGGAAGATGTAGCTGTACATGTATCACACACTGTAGTGAAATTGCTGTTTGTTAGCAACGACGCCGGTTTCTGAAGAGATTTCCACGGTTGTCGCTTTAGCAGCGTTTCTGTTTTGTTCTTCAGAAACCAGCACTGAAATCTCTCTCTCTCTGTGTTTTTTTCCCTGACTGATCGTATTCACCATGGATTCACCATGAATCATGTGGATTCATTCATGGAAACCGTGAATGTTGTTAAATTGACGGAGCTGCTTGTTTGGAGTCGCTCACCGGGTGTTAACATTGGAACAACACCACTTTACAGGTAATAAAGGTGTTTGTGTTAGTGAGTGATTGTCATAAGTCTCTGGTTTCAGCCTAACGAGGCAGTTTTACTGTTGTGGCTCGGCTGCAGTTTTCCAGCCGACACAATGGGTCCCTATAATTAAGCCTTTAAATTATTGAATGGCGGCTCTTAATGAAGCCACTATATTGTGTCTGACAGTAGTAGTGTGTCGGTGGAGGTGTTGAACTGAGAGAGGGAATTGAGCAATCGCTCAGCGGCATTTAAAATGGCCGCCCGTTCAGTTTCTTTTCATTCAGCCTCTTCAGCTCGTATTGATTTTTGCACTTTGCTCGAACCATTACGGACACGCGGGGCTTCGTTCTCCTCCTTTTCATCCTTTTTCCATAAAAGACCTCCCCCCGCGTCGATGGAGACGTCAAATCCCACAATTAAAGAGCGGACGATGATGGAAGATGCCACCATCACTGGCTTCGAACGCTCCATTCGCTCGAGTCCCTGTGAAAATTGCTTCGCCATCACCCAAAAGATGAAACGGCATCTTTGATAGTGCAGATTGACTCTCGTTTTATATCAAACTATGACTCCATAAAGGAAGCAGTTGGCCTGGAGCCTCAGGGAAGCAGGTTTACACTGACTCTTCCGTCACTGTAAATAAAACAAGCATCAAACGATGGATGTTTTTTTTTTGTCTCTCGAAAAAGAGGTAAATGATGGAGGTTTGTTCTGTGCAGCTGAGGTCGATGTATTGATGGGGCAGAGGTCGCGGGCAGTTGCCATCACACTGTGGGCGGGGCCTGACTCCTGCGGGGGGGCAGGTTTTCGAGGGGAAAGTGTGTCACCGCCGCTGGACTGAGTCCTCACGTCCACTGATTTACACAGAGCTCTGATGACACGGCAGTTTGGCTGCAGATGGAGGTGAAGCGGCGTCGCTCAGATGAGCGTGATTCAGACGCAGATGATTCAGAGACCTGATTTACGCTCGTCAGTGAAACTCACAAACACGGGCGTTCGATTATTTTAGCCGGAAGTGATGGGAGCTGGTTTCAGACAAGTGTTATGTAAAAAGTGAGAAGAGATTGTGTTGCATCGCTCTGTTAGTGTGTCACACGCAGTAAACGTCTGACCCATTGATCAGAGTGATCTGTGTGTGTGTGTTTTTGTGTGTGTGTGTGTGTGTGTGTGTACGCGCACTCTGACCTGTTTGTGCAGCAGAGTGTGAGGCCAGCGGATGCTGTTTCGGGGTCAGTGCCAGTGTGGGGCTAAATGGACCAGTCCAGCAGCTCTGCCCGTCACTCGTGGCCGCCCACACGCTGTCGCATCACGTCCATGTCACACACACAGCTAACTCGCTTTGACGTAGCTCGACTCCGATGGAGCGCCACCGTCAGCCCGTGCCGTATCGTTGCAGCGGAGAAGCTGCGGGTCTCAGAACACATGTGGGACACATCACATCTGACTGAGCTCAAAGTCGTTGTGACATTTTGTTTTTCATGAAATTGTATTTATTTATTCATATATTTTCTTTTCTAGGGCAGAAAATATTTGTGTCCTGGTTCACGTCTGAGTCCCAGAAGCTTCAAACATCAACATTAGACTGACTGAATGATAAATTAAAAAAGAAAAAACAAGTTACTGAATTATACATGATCTTATTACCATATTTCCATTTCCCATTAATTTTATTATTTTCTTGTGTATGATGATGATGATATCTAACAAAACCAAACATGACCTATGACCAGAGTAAACTCAATGATCCACATTAGACTTCCTGCTTTTGTCATGTTGTGTCGACTTGGAGACGTTTACGTTGTGTATCAGAAGAACCCCGATGCTGGCAGCGGCGTGTGTCCCGCATGTGCTCAGATAGCCGTTTCTGGTTATCTCCATAAAAAGATTTTTGCTGACTGGTTGAAAGAGAATCCGGCAATGAGCAGACCCCCTGGTGAGTTCGCCTGGAGGAAGCTGTGAGGACTTTATGGCTTCGACTGATTCCTCCTTCATCACTCGGCCAATCTGTTTGAATTAAGTGGATAACACTCGTCATTTGCCTCTTGGCTCCTGCAGCTATAACTCAGGACGCTGGTGTCCACTCTGCCAGAGCATCTCCGGGCAGACTCGTCTCCCTGGCAGCTCATCAGTGTCTGGAAATGTGACCTTGAAGCAAAACTCCCTTCTGATCCAAGTCTGACTGAACGTACACCTGAAAACACTTTCAGGGATGTTTCCCGTCAGGATGTGAGATCATATTCTGATGTTTTTGTAAAGAAAGTTCTTCTTGTCCATTGAATTCTGAGGATTTGGGACTTAACTCGTGTATGTCCACACATTCACACATGTCCAGTGCTGAGTTTGGACCATATGAAACAGTATGGAAATAAGAGCAGGCAGTAATCAGAGAGAGTCACAGCAGGGGGAGGAGACAATGTGTAAAACGGTTCTGTCATGTTCTGATCTCAGACCAGTCTTATATGTCCATGTATTCAAACTGGCTTTTCTGCCAATATGCACCTGTACAGAGAGTGTGTGGGCTGACATGTAAGGACTCGTGTGTGAGTGAGTGTGTGCGTGTGTGAGTGAGTGTGTGCGTGCGTGTGCGTGCCTATTGACGTCTGTCCGTCCCTGGAGGGGACATCAGTGGGCTGTGTGGATTTTCTGACCTCTGGACTCCTTCCTTGGTTGAGTGGACTGACTCTGTCTACCACGACTCCAACCCTCCTGAGAGTCCTCAGCACACACACACACACACACACGCACACACACACACACTAGTGAGCAGGTGTGGTCAAACAGTCGTAGAGAAGGATTATTGACTTTGATTCTTTAGTCCAGTTGAAAATTTTTTTTCCGCTTTTCCTGAAGGTCCCCAACACCTTCATGTACTTTATCATGTGTGTACAACAGAAGCAGCATGGTTCTCTCTCTTTCTCTCACTCTCTCACACACTCACGCTCTCTCTCTCTCTTAGTGTTGTCTTGTTGGTCAGAGAAGACTGTCTGTCTGCGTCTGACTGTCTGTGTCTCCTCTGTCTCTCCACAGCCGAGCACTGCACTCTGTATGGAAACAATGGATTTATCAGGAAAGCAGTTATCTTAAGCCTTTACCCTCAGTTCGCCGCTCGCTCTGATTCGCTCGCCCCGCGCCGGGGAAACTGGCAGACGAAGCTCATTATCTCACCTCTCTGTTGTTGTTGTTTTTCTGTTTCGTGTGTAAAAAGTCGGCAATTATAGTATACGTCTTGTAGACAGCCCAAACCTTTCTATAATGAGGAAATCTCCTTAAGCTGTGTGTGTGTGTGTGTTTTCTTGTGTGAGCTGTGTGGACTTGATGCAAATGAATAGTTTGACAAGATGCTATTAAAACATATAGGAAGACCTATGTAAGGCCACAGCCACATATTACTAAACATTAATACAGGAAAAATCAGCTGTCATTGTTTGTTTAATACTTTTAATAATAGCAATATTCATTATTCGATGTATGAGCTTCTGCCAAGATAAGAAACTATCACAACTGTCACAGATTTCTCTTCAGTGCAGGTTCATTGTTTCGTTAGATTAGTTTAGTTCAGTTTTCGTTCTTTCAAATCATCAGTCCTTTACTGGTTGGGTGCTTAATCATAGTAAAGTTCATTTTCATATATCAGTTTTCTTAGAGCTGCAAAGTTATCCACAAACATAAACACAAACTATGTTGTTAACATTCATAAAAGGTATTTCGTTAAAAAACATGTACAGGGGGTCCTCAGGTTACGACGGAGATCCGTTCCTGAGAATGTGTCATAACCAAATTTTGACGTAAGTCGGAACATACATTCATATGTAAGGTAGATACTAAGTTGTGCCACTAGATGTCGCTATAACACCACGCTAAAATAAGAGTTTACTATGGTGAATTGCCTTTTGTCCCTCTTGACACACTGTAGAGGTTGATATCGCGAGTGTAATGATAAACACAACGCAGAGTAGCCTAGCTGTGGAGGTGTTGGAGAGCCGGCACCAACTAGTTCCCGTGCGAAGTCTGTACGTAATTACGGGGCAAACCGCTGAAGCCGAAACAAGGAAGTTCATGGGCGATGTGTCGTAACCACGAAAACGTCATATCTCGAGACCGTCGTAACCCGAGGACCCCCTGTACCAGTCACCAGCTGATCTGGTAATAATGAACAGCGTATAGCAGCATTGACATTAAATGCTACGCACAGCGGCACCATCGCAGTGTTTTCGTTAATGGGAAAACATGTCTTCTGGAAAATACTGTATTCTACACGTCGAGGAGGGGGATGATTCAGTGTGCAGCTCGTAAACGTTTAATGGCGGAGAGAGCAGCTTTTCAGATGAAAGCTTCAGAGGAAGCGGACACGTTTGGGTTTGATCCCCATTTGCTGTGTCAGAGCGGCGGTTTTCCTGAAAGGATTTAAAGTGGTAAACAGTGGGATAATGGTTTGTTATGTTGTCTGCAGTCATGATGCTGGGTGCTCACCGTTGCTGTGATTTCCTTTTTTTATTTTTTTCATTAATTTATTTTTGCACCACATACCTAGGGATCCATTGTCATTCAAATCGGTGAGCGCTTGTTCCCCTTCATCATCTGTTCAGGTGCATCACTCTGATATGATGCTTATCGCCGCTCATATTAACGCCCCAGTTCTTCTTCTGTTTCTCTGAAGTGATATGGAAAAATCACTTCCTGCACGCCAAGATCCTGGCAGCTCGTCAAGTCTTGCATCGTTTAAAAATGTGTTCCTCCAGAGATGAGCCCTCGTTGTGTTGTTGTTGTTGTTGTTGTTGTTGTTGTTGCTTGTACACAATGGAAGTATCATGGGAGAAACGTGCTTAATAAAAGAAAAGTAAACTTATTCATAGCCCGACAGTGTCCTCATTGTATGATGGCGCCTCATTTCAGAATAATTTACTTTGAATAGCTTGTTTTTTCCAGAAACAAAAGGAAAATATATAAGTGTATGTTTATTATGTGTAACTTGAATTGGGCTGTTTGTTGAGATGAACCCACTGAGATTTGTCTCCAACTCCACAGTTCCCATCCTGCTCTTCTGAGCAAATCGCTCTGTGTTTGTTTTCCAGCCAAAACTCTTGTACTGTCATCAACCTCATTTTTCAGTTTCACAATCAGAATCAGTTTTATTAATCAGATTCTATTGTTGTTGTTTCCTTCCTCAGTTTGCTCCCAGTACTCCCGTGGTGTCTTCGCCATCTTTGGCCTGTATGACAAGCGCTCGGTCCACACGTTGACGTCCTTCTGCAGCGCTCTGCACATTTCCCTCATCACGCCGAGCTTCCCCACCGAGGGCGAGAGCCAGTTCACGCTGCAGCTCCGGCCCTCCATCCGAGGTGCACTCCTCTCGCTCCTCGACCACTATGACTGGAACAAGTTCGTCTTTCTGTACGACACTGACCGGGGTGAGTGACGATGACACACACACACACACACATTTTCTTATCATTAGACTTGGAGATGAAAAAATATATATATATATATATCTCCCCATCATTAACCTATATACACAAATACACCAACATTTGTTTACATGTTGTGTTCTCTTGTGGTCCTGTGAAATGAAACGTGTTCAGGAGTAGTGTGACTTTATAGCACCACAAACCAGGCAGTTTGGGCCGAGTGCAACTTTACAATCTCAAACACCAGCAATTAGATCCATCCGCACGTCTGGAAACGCCTGCGAGAATAGAACGCAACATTTGCTATTATTAAACTATTTACTGCTTCCAGAGTTAATAAACATATCCCAAATGCTGTTATTTTCCCAAACGATCACAATATCCATCTCATCTTTTTGTCTTTTTTATTTTCACCCTTTTTTAAAATGTTCTCATTGGCTACCCACGTTGTTTCCTTCACCACATACACGCTTACAGCCAATGGGTTTGCACTGTACTTATTCACTCAGCTCCCCCACTGGCCCTCCTCCCCATGTGTCACATTTCCATTACAAGACAGAATGTATATAGGCCACTGCCTGGATCACGTCTCCAAATCTCGCGTTCATACGTTCTCCTGAAGGGAGTCGAGGGGTCTTTTTTTATTCCGTCTCTCTGTTGCTGTGGGGACCACAGTGAGCGTTTGAGCTGATTGGATGTATCAGGGCTGCAGAGTGACGGCCGTATCGGGATGGCCTCCCCTGTCCCCCCCCCCCCCCCCCCCTGCCCCCCCCCCCCCCGTCCTCTCTTATCTGCGCCTGTACATGCTCGACTGGGTAAAAAGCCTTCTCTCCTCCCAACAACAACAAAAAAAACAAAACAAAACACTTGTATCTGATCAAGTGTTCACCAAAATACTGCAAGGGTTCCCAAACCTGTGAGGATGCTTCCTCTGTCTGCTCTCATACTGATCCAAGATCAGCCTTAGTCTATGACAGGAATGCTAAGGATCTTTTGTCGGGTCATATTTTACTGTTTAAACGAGTCCATTGACATCATGTTAAAAACTGTGAAGTGGAGGACACACAACACAACGTGTCAAACAACCACAGTCTAACTGGATTTTACTGGTAAACGATGTTTGTGCCCTGAAGCAATACTGATGAGTAAAATTTGAAATAAAGTTACATATTATAATAAAACTCTTTTATAAATAAAAGTCAGGTACAGAATCTCTCCTCCTTAGTAACAAATGCAATTAATTATATTATTATTGTCGGACTGTGTCCAGAGGAGAACACATATTGCACTGGGTAGCCCTTTAATATTCAATAGTGAATACAAGTGTAGGGTCACAAGTTTACGAACGTCATCCTCTATCATCCATCAGAGTCTGATGTTAAATGATCGATGTTAAATGTTCGCAGCGTGATCCTTCTGTCTTGTCATGTTTTTGTGTTTTCTTGTACACACAAGTCTTGTACACACTCCCCCAGTGGTACGTTCGTCATGATGTTAGTACTCAGATCCTCTGAGGAGGTGGACTGGAATATTTGAACTCATCAAACGGGTCGTGTGTCTTTGTCAGAGGGTAAATGCACACGTATGTGTGTGTTTACATGCGCGCATGCATGCGCATATACACGCGTGTTTCAGGGGGCTTTTGGATTCAGGCTGCAGCACTTTAGCCTGAGGATTTTGTTTTTTTTTAACACACAGAACCAGGCATTCATCCAGTATCGACTATAATGTAGAATCAACCCACGCATGGCTGAGCTGAGTCAATGAGTGCCAGTCTGATTCCCTCCATCAAAGCACCAGGGAGCGAGAGAGAGAGAGAGAGAGAGAGAGACGTGACTGCATACTGTAGCTCTGTGCGTGTGTGGTTATAGTGCTTTTCCGATTAGCTTTCCTAGATTTCCCGTTTTATACACACACTCAGACAGACAAATAGCTAATGGAGCAAAATACAAAGACAGAATGAGGGAAATGTTTTTTTAAGAAAAGAGGGGATCAGAGGATGTAGAGAGGGAACGAGGAGAGTACTAATAAAATTAAATGAATAAGGAAATTAATTCAGGAATGTTGAGATGAGACAAGAGAAGATGAAATGGAGGAAAGTAGAGTGGTGGAAAAAAGAGAGGAGGAGATAAGGCGGGGAGGGGATGCAGGAAAGGAGATTAAAGCAAAGAAAGAAAAGCGGAGGGAGAAGAGGAGGAGATAGGGGAGAGGGGCAGGGTGAGGAAATGAAGGAAGGAAAGGAAATAAAGTGAGCGAGGGAAAGAGGGATGAGTAAAGGATGAGAGATGAGACAGGGAGAATCATAATGAATTGCTCCTCTTAAAAACAGAGGAGGAGGAGGAGGAGGTGAAGGGACGGAGCGACGCAGTGAGAAGAAGGAGAGGAGGATGGAGGGTGCGTGTGCGTCACAGCGCAGCACGGAGACGGGACAGCAGAGAGCGAACGATACAGACCATGCACAAGCTACATATGCAGACAGATCCAGATGTGCGCTCGCTCTGCAGCTGCGTCCAGCTCCAGTCTGCACAGACACACACACACACACACACACACACACACACACACTCCCCGAGGCTGTACTCATCTATCAGCTGGTAATCAGCTGGCCCCTTCATCTGGCCTATACTGTGAAGCACAATAGGACCTGATGCAATATCCTCATCATCATCATCATCATCATCATTATCATCATCATCATCATCATCATCGTCATTGTCACTGTTACATACTGAACATGCAGCTGATTCCAGCTGCTCTTTTGCATCTGGCATTACAGTGGTGAATTTTGTGATTGTGGAGACGTCTGGTGCAGAAGAGTCACAGGTTTTATGGTAAACGTTGCTTTTGAAGGTGAAAAAAAAAATACTGTGATCAAAACCTTTTTTTCCCTAATCTGTGATTCTTTTTGTTAAAGGGGAAAAAAAAGTCACACCTGGGAAAACAAACACAGTGATCTTTCCTTACACAGTTTTTCTTTCTTTACAGAAAAAATTCCGACACTGGAAGAGCTGAACTACACTGAATAATATTCTTTCATGGTTTAAATATTTTTTTTAATTTATAATACTTCATTAGCCAATCAGTAGTTTTATTGCATGTCTATTAATAGCTTTCAATGACATTGTCATTATTTCTGCAGATGACAAAATCCCTGGTTGTCATCTGGAAATGAGACGCAGGCTTTTGTTTACTCTTTTTGTTTAAATCACTGAAATGTCAATTAACAAATCCGCCTGTGACTTTACTGCATGCCTAATGGGAAGCTTGACGTGCTTAGCAACAGTAGCTATGGTGAATGAGATTTGTGGGATAAAAATATATATCGCTAACGCACTTTGAGATTTTCAAGGCCAATTAAATTGATTGTACCAATGACAATCAACTTATATTATATAACTATAACTCAGCAGCCAGACATCATACTGGGATTTTAAAAAAACAGTTACGTAAATTAAAAGAAGATCAAAATGAATAGTAGATCAACACAGTGGCAACAAACTATTGTTTCAAATCACAACTCACTAACAAGCAGAACAGCTGCTCATTTGTCGCTGAACCAGCTTCAGTCAATAGCTGCAAAGTAGCCGCAGCTGCCACAGGGAGTTGTTTTTAGCTCGGTCGGCAGATTTCCACCTTGTCCAGTCTCTTTCCATTGTGTTCACTTTGTCAGGGACCATGTGCAAACCCCTGCTGTATCATGTATCTCATTCTCCAGTTTGCAACAATGTGAGACACCAGGAGTCAGGTAGTGGTTAGTGGTACGTGTGACGTCCCCAGACACAAACAGACACAAACACTACAGCGTAAATGTCAGGATGAGAAAAGTCACGTGATGGGAAGTGTGGGAAGTGTTCACTGATGGCATCCTGATACGATACCTGTACGTGTGTGTGTGTGTGTGTCTATGTGTTGTGTGTGTGTGTGTGTGTGTGTGTGTTGCTTCAATCAGCCATTGCCCCTGGCACCGACGTCTCTCTAATGGGGAGCAGGGGTCTGGGGAGGGAATGGGGGAGGTGGAGAGGGAGGCCGGTTGCCAGTGCACAGGTTAATCCACTAATTGGGAGCAAAGGGAGACGGGTTGCCAGATTGTGATGGCCACCAGGAGGGGCCGTTTAAGGGGGACATCTGTTCTTTGCTGGAGAACAGCCGCCCTCACAGCTCCTGAGTTTCCTCTCTGACACTCATCTTCTTTATATGCAAACCTGACAGTCAGGGTACACCCTTCCCCCTCCCCCTCCCCCTCCAGAGTCGAGGGACAGATCCAACTCATGGAGATGAGCCCATATCCCCGTCTGGACCAAAGCCCCGAGTCCGACTGGAAAAAGATAAAAGCTGTGACTCAACCCAGTTTCTGTTCAGTCGGAAAGAATTTACCTGCCAGTGTTGTCAACTCAAGCCAGTTTCCTGTTTAACTCGGCAATTATCAGCAATATGTTGCATAACGTCACGTTGCCCAACCTGCCACACGCCATCATATTAACCAGTAGCTACTAAATATGATTCACACAGCATCTCACTTATACTACCATGAGCAATGGTAGAGAGCCCATATTTACTATGACAGTGTGTAGTACATGAACGCAACTTCTTTATTATGATCCAAAAAAAATAAAATAAAACAAATGAACTAACTTCTCTCCTTCATGTGTCTGCCCGTAACCAGGATACGCCATCCTGCAGGCCATCATGGAGAAGGCAGGACAAAACAACTGGCAGGTCAGCGCCATCTGCGTGGAAAACTTCAACGATGCCAATTACCGGCGACTGTTGGAGGATCTGGACCGAAGGCAGGAGAAGAAGTTTGTGATCGACCTGGAGGCGGAGCGGCTGCAGAACATGCTGGAACAGGTGATGCCACCGTTTCCGCAAAGAGCAGAAGTCGTGGCGTTTCATGTGCTTATTTAGTGTCGGTGCTAATGAGAGTGTTTTGAACTTGGAAACAGCCTGCTCTATCTCCGGTGGCGTAACTTGGCATAAACACACTCGGAATATGATTCGCTTCCTCCTCTGCATCCTCCTCCTCCTCCTCATCCTGCTCCTCTTCCTCCTCTTCCTCCCTTCCTCCCTCGATCTTTCCCCGGAGCTGCTGGTGTCACTGTAATTGTTCAATTATTCAGGAAAACTCTGCTCAGACATCTGTCACATATCTAAGAATTTATTTTGCAGATGTGTGTGTGTGTATGTGTGTGTATGTGTGTGCGCATGTGTGTGCGCTGACTCCATCTTCGCTTGATGCCACTTCACAGAGCAGACGTGATGGACTCTGTCATATTTGG
Source organism: Trinectes maculatus (assembly GCA_016785345.1). Lineage (NCBI taxonomy): Eukaryota > Metazoa > Chordata > Actinopteri > Pleuronectiformes > Achiridae > Trinectes > Trinectes maculatus. The sequence continues at coordinate 25,920 of JAFBJQ010006604.1, read as the reverse complement.
AGCTGGTGGGACGATGCACTGTTTGGTGGCCAGAGTCGCTGCCAAAGACACAAAGGTCTATTTTATCATGTTTTCTGTGCGACTGTCGCCCTGTTCCTCTTCTCATCCTGCCACATCACTCGGGTCCAGGACGAGGAGGAGAATATGGAATCGGGCGTCGTTAGCTCCTTATCAACAGCGAGATCAGAACACGTCCAAGTTAATAAGCAAACCGGATGTTACTTTAAACGTCAGAGAGTTAAATCTCTGAATTTAAAGCAATTTGGTTTTGATTGGTTTTGAAGGAGATAAACATTTTAGACCTCGTCACAAAGTCAACAGCCGTGGCAGCTCATATATAATTGCATAAATCTATGCAGTGTATATAAATCTACCCACTTTTGAGAATCTCCTGCCGTTGGGTCTTTTCTCCATGCAGCATTAAGTAAAGAGATTCTATTCATCACAGTCCCTCTTTCTTCCCCCTCGACATTTTACTGACGGATATGTAATCTGCTGACAGCTAATTTGCAAGTTGTACAGTCTGTGCCGGAGCTGCAAAGTCATTGAAGGCCCGGGCTTGAAGTTACAATTAAAATAAAGCGCGCGAGAGGTCAAATTTAACGAGGTTCTGCCAAAAGTAGCGGTGAGAATTAATTGTTTCAGAAATGCATTGTATTAAAAATGTATTGGCAGATTAACGTTTCAGTCTCGGGCGTGAAAAAGCTGAATAAGTTACGGTTAGGAGAGGCTGGGTAATGTTTCCATCGGAATGTAAAGGCTGCAGCGGCGGCGGCGGCACCGGGTTTAATGTTCGTATCTGAGTCTGCTTTAATAAAGAGCAATGTCATTAACGAATCACTTAATTACCGTCTCTTTTGCACAAAAAGAAAATGAAATGAGTTTATTAATCCGTGGACTAGTGTGAAAAAAGACAATTTGAAGTTGCTGAGGAGGAGATTCTTCTCATATCAGATCAGTCTGCGAAAAGGATTTTTCCCCGCTCACTGTGTGTGTGTGTGTGTGTGTGTGGGGGGGGTCCTTCGGTTTTCATTTAGAGTCGTTTAATGCTTGTGCATATTCTGGATATAGGATAGAACATATAAACTAATAATATTTATTAGGTGATTCACAGGGAGCAAGTGTTCATTTTAGCTTTGAATGATTTGAAGTTTGGTCACTGACGAGAAAACACACGTCTTCACGTTTTTTTTACATCTGTTATTAGTTTTTGTTTCAGTTCTTTGTTCAACAAATACAATTGTAACATGACAACCTGAGGCTGAGGTCTGATGAGCAGCAAAGCTGTTGCTCCCCTGACGGGTTCAAATTAATTCATGGCCTTATCTAATGCGGTGTCCAGTGGGATTTCCCCACAGATATCAGCTTTCAAAATCTGTTTTCATCATGTGTGCATGTGTGTGTGTAATATAAGCGCCACAACTTCCTGTTTATTTGTTTAGACGTCTGATCTTCCACGGATCAGACCTGATGATCCCACTATGTCAGGACGCGTGCACACGCCTGCCACACGCATCATTTACGCTCATTAACGCACGCTGTGTCACATTAACGTTGCAATGTGCTCCGCCTCCTCACAGATCGTCAGCGTGGGGAAACATGTCAAAGGATACCATTACATCATGGCCAACCTGGTGAGGGAAGAGGACACTTCTACACACGCTGTTGTTGTCATGGTCTTTAACCACACACCTCCTCCTCACTGCTGCCATTCATTTTCACTCCTGTTATGAATCAGTAAAAATGTTACTGGCACAGTATATAGGATACCAAAGAGACAATTTAAATGTAGACAATCTTCATATGTTGTTATTAATTCCAAATGTTTGTGTTGATAATGTAATAAAATACAACAATTAATACCTGTTGCACATCTTCGTGCATCCTGTCACTTGACCATGATCAGTCTTTCCTCTTCTTGACCCTTAAAGGGTTTTAAGGACATCAACCTGGAGCGCTTCATGCATGGTGGCGCTAATGTGACCGGCTTCCAGTTGGTCGACTTCAGCAACCCGATGGTCATCAAACTGATGCAGCGCTGGAACAAGCTGGATCAGAGGGAGTATCCCGGCTCGGACGCCCCACCAAAGGTAGCCCTCGTCAAAATCAGATAAAAACAGATTTGCGATGATGTGATGTGGTGTTTTTTTGTTTTTATATGTGCTAGAGTTCTTCTGAGATCCACGTTGAGAAACAATTCATAAACGTACGCGTATACGTACAAGTCGTCATCATCAGCAACGCGCTCTGCTTCGCCTCGCCGCTGTTGTATGCAGCGATGTGACAGACTGACCCACTTTACATGCTTTTCAAACACACAGATTGCAAATGGCACTGGGGCAAGAAGGCATCACGCCATGGTGGTCAGCAAAGCTGCCCTCCGGCGAATCTGTGTCCAACCAGAGATTTCTGTTTTAATATACAGATGCAGTGGAGGGGAAAGGGTTTGAGTCAAGCAGGGAACGTGTGCGTATGTGCGCGTGTGTATGTGTGGTATGTGTGTTTGATGGATTGCAGTGGTTGAAATCCAATCATTACACCACAGCGCGATACAACACAAACCTGTGTGTGTACACAATCACATTACGGGATAATGTCTGGGAGGTGTTTAAAGGTCGGGGCGAGGGCGAGGTTTCGACAGGTACCGGTTACAGTTACGAGTGGTGGATTCTATTCTATTCTATTCTATTCTCAGGTTCACAACCCTGTGTAGCATTTAGCTGACGGCAGTGATCAACCTGCATCTTGACTGTGTGTGTGTGTGTGTGTGAGTGTGTGTGTGTGTGTGTGTGTTACTTTGGGCAGAGCAACCGGGGGACAGAGTGTGCAGGTCTCTGAGAGCCATAATGGCACCATGAGCGGTGGGCTAATGAATAGGATTCACCCCGGCCGGAGGCAAACTTAATGAACTCCTGCTAGTTGGGATAATTAATGCCAGGCTGTTACCCGGCCGGACAAAACACTCGCCTTTTTCCTCCCTCCATTTCCAGCCTGCTGCCTTTTCGTCATTCCCTCAGTTAGATCTCTGCTGTGCCAGAGGTGCGGTGTAGGGAAACGTATGGTTTTTGTATGTGCACCAAACAGCATGGACGCCTCCGGGTTAAAAAGACTGTATGCAAAACACATGCTCCGTCTCTATTGGGCTTTATTTTCTTTTTGATAAATCTAATAAACCAGAGTGGAACCATAATTCAAACCTCAGTGTTTTTAGGTGACTGGAAGTTGTTTTAGTAGCTGAAGAACGAGATGTTCTCCACGCATTGTAACATCCGTGTCCGTGTTCACCTTCTCTCTCAGTACACCTCAGCGCTGACATACGATGGCGTCATGGTGATGGCCGAGGCCTTCAGGAACCTGCGCAGGCAGAAGGTGGACATTTCCAGACGGGGCAACGCCGGCGACTGTCTCGCCAACCCGGCCGCCCCGTGGAACCAGGGCATCGACATGGAGCGCACACTGAAACAGGTGAGTCGGGAGGGACTGAACAGAGTGCTCATACAGACTCACGTGGCTTGGACGGTTCACCCTGTTTCATCCCTGTGCTCTTCTGCGCTTTTTAAATTTTAAATATCAGACGTGTACATAAAAAATGTCAGTGATTGTTAATGTTTCTTATTTTCCTTCTCCTGACCTGTGACAAGCTGTGTTTATCTTCTTTAGCAGAACAGTGACCTAAATGGACCTTATTATACTGTGCTTTCATAAACAAACTATAAACTGCACATTTTCCTGCTGTTGACATCAGGCTGTTGGCTCCTGTGTGGTGTGCTGTGTCTGTGTGCAGGTCCGGCTGCAGGGATTAACAGGTAATGTCCAGTTTGACCACTATGGCCGCAGGGTCAACTACACTATGGACGTGTTTGAACTGAAGAGTAATGGACCCAGACGGGTAAAACATCACACCACACTGCTTTCACTTGTGTCGTTTGTTGTGTTGATGAGTGGACAGTTGTCCGTGTCAGGTCAGAGATACTGTACTGTTTTAGCTCGCACAGTGTATCGTCAGTGTGATCCAGGAGACGTGCAGACAACCGTCACGTGAAGCGTGGTGTTTCCTGTTATCATAAGTAGGCTCTGGATGTGGGGATGGAATTCAGGAAACGTGGGAGAAGAGAGAGAGCGAGGGAGCGAGAGAGAGGGAGCGAGTGATGGCAGGAGAGTGAAATGAAATGGAGAGGGAGGGGGCGCTGAGGAAGTGGAGGGGAGTTCCCATCAATCAAAAGCTGCTTGGGCCTGGCACAGCAAGGGTCCTGTCAGGACATGGTGTGTGTGCGCGTGTGTGCGTGTGTGTGTGTGTGTGTCACAGCCTCTCTCCTACATTTTCCGTGTTCCTCAATCATCCTCCTGATATCTCCAGCACACTGGAGATATCAGCCAATCACAGCTCCTTGTTCCCCTCTGGCTCGCCACCAGCGGGGGGCGATCATCCAGCCAGCTGTCTGACACCTTCTCTCTCTCTCTCTCTCTCTGACTTATAGCCGCTTATGGCAGCTGTCAAAGCTCCTGCCCGTTAGAAGATCAATAAATCATGAGATCAATGCGTATTGGCTTTTAATCAAAAGTCGTATATCAGCAGGCCGCTGGCGAGCAGCTCCTCTCGATATGCTGTGACCGCGACATATCATATCTGTCAGTTGCAGTCAGTCAGAACTGACCCTGGAGGACATCAGGACGAAAACGGTGTCGTCAGCGGAACACGAAATCGCTTTAGTAGAATCAGCACAACATTGATCCCAGAGCTCAGACCCAGGTCAATAATTGAGACGTTCTTCAATTTAAAAGCTTCAGGTTAGACAGTGGGTCTTATGCTCCAAGTGTAACCTGAAGTCTGTAAGTGGGCTCAGAGTTAGTGTCAAAATAAAAGTCCTAATTAAAGTGTATTCTGAAATAACCTTCAAATTAGGTCCAAGATCTCAATCCCAACAGCTGCACACATGTCCTAATCTTCTCGTCCCTGCAGATCGGCTACTGGAACGACGCAGACAAACTGGTGCTGATCCAGGACTCGCCGCTGCTTCCAAATGACACCTCCGGCATGGAGAACCGCACTGTTGTCGTTACTACCATCATGGTAAGACACAACACAACACACTCCCACACACACATGCATGCACTGGTATTAGTAACAGGAGATGTTATTATCTGCTGCCGCTGCCGCTGCAGACGACGTTCAACATAATCAGTGAAGGATGTGCAGAGTCAGGAGTCTGAGCTTTAGCGGCCACATGTCACACCCTGCTTTCAAATATGTGTTGATGACCAGTCTGACACAAACGTACGGGGGTCAGCTGACCTGTGATGCTTCTCCACCTTTTCCTCGTTAAGCGTCTCAGTGTTTTTCAAACGTTATCTCTGTTAATAATATCTCTGACATTATTAACGGCTGTTTGTCGCGAACCTTGCGCTCTTGGGTAATCTCCACGTTTGATGCTGGAATATTGTTGAAGGCGTCAGTGTAAACACGCTGAATTTGTTGCATCTTTGTCAAAATGTGACGTTTTATTGACTAGTACATTTTCCAATGATGGATTGAAGAATTTTGGAAAAATGAATATTCCACAACAGAGATAATAATTTAGTACTGTTGCTCCCCGTTTTGTTGAAAGGGCTTTGATTTTTTTTTTTCTTTTTTAAAATATTTTTTTTAAAAATAAAATCACAAAGATCTGCTGTTCAAATTTCCCAGTCGAGGTCAAAGCGAATGGCCTTTGCATGGCGTGTGAGGCTCTGGCCGTACGAGCGGCCACATGTTGACCGTAGACATGGCGGTCACGAGTGGAGGAGGGGAGGAGGTGAGAGTGGAGAGTCACAGCTCAGCACAATCCTCCCTCTTTTCAGCCCCTGATGAGGAACCCCATTTTAAGAAACTGAGCCCCAGTTGGACGCGGGCAGGATAAGAAAGCCCTTAATGGCAGAGTGACGGACACTAAAGACACTGCAGGCGGCAGCAGAGACGCGGCGACTGTCTTAATGGACGCCCTGTTCAGAAATCTGATCGAGCAGTGGAGCCACTGGAGAGGAAAATGAAATGCAAAGGTCTTTTTTTTAAGGATGGACGCACGTTGAGGCCTGAGTGGTTCCCCACTGGACTCCTGACAGCACAGTGTCTGTGTACCGTCATTCATACTGACTCATACATCATCATGCCGTTTGTGTGGCCGGTCGCAGCTTAAACTCCATCCTGGTTTGAGTTTGTGGTTTTAGCCTCATCGGAATGTGACTGAGTCCGTCGCTACCTGCTACAACCACAGTACACAACGTTACACACTCAGGAGGCTTCAGTAATGGACAAACACAGAATGTAGGATGGAGACTCACCAGCGAAAATGATCTCTAGCATCTACCAGCGTCAGTCAACCTGTAACACTGCTGCATCTCAATGTGAAAAATAATCCCTTTAGTTTTAATCCAGAACAGAACATTGTTGTCACTGCATGGTCATAAAGTTTCCATAATGATTGGCCGCCTTTAAAAAGTAACTAGTAAAAAAAATCATAAAAACAAAAGTCAAACGTCAAACAGTAATTAGAATAATATTAATTATATTAATAATGTTATATTCTTTAATTTCTTGTTTCCCAGAAACGAGTCACGTATCAGGAAGCACCAATCTGTGTTTTCTTCATTAAAAAAAATGTTTGTTGTACAGTGCAGATCATCGTTTGGCTGCGTGTTAGTGCTCATGCTCAAACAGAAGGTGCAACAGATCGTTTCTCTTACATAATATACAAAACACACACACACACACACACACACAGATTTTGCAGAGTGCAGTCAGTCAGGCCAATGTGTGTGTGTGTGTGTGTGTGTGTGTGTGTCTGCGTGCTGTTAATGGCAGATTTAATGAGTCTCATTTGGCCGAGATTGGAGCAGTGTGGTTGTGAGTATTGACCAGGCTGTCAGCCATGCTGGTCTCCACTGTGACCTTCTCCTCTTGTGCCACCAACACACACTGTCGTCCTGTGTCTCCGACACGTCTCCTACACGTCATCAGTCATACGGATCATAACTGTTAAGTGTTCGAGTGACCGGATGTGCACTGACACGTCGATGTCAATTCGGCAATTAAGTGAATTGGAAGTTGATCAACATTGTCTGTGCTTTCCTTATAGAATCTCCCAGATTACATTGTTACTTCCAGGAAAACGATTAATGTGATTAATATAATCAGATGGTCCATGTCAAAATGCAAAGCGTGTGACTATTTTGTGATGAAATTATTTTATTTTATACATTTATATATTTACGTTTCATTTATTTTAGATACATCGATTGTGCAAGAGCAGCTGTGAAATGTATTATATATATATATTATGTATATTTCAGATTACAGATGTCTTCCCCCTCCCCCTGCTTTACCTAACTGTGGCCGAGCTGACGCCAAGCACACGCGTCTTAAAATTCTCAATGTGCAACAGGTGGCTTTTTGTGACAAAAGTCATTTGTTTGGAAATATGAGTGAGCAAAAGCAAATGTAATGATCTATAAGCCACTGCTGGTCACAGTGCAGACTGATGACTGAGACAGTGCAGCCAACCCTGACGAGCTTAAATGTTCACTCTTTATTTCTCCAGTTCCTCCAGTTCTGCTTAGTCAGGCCTCTGCCTTCCTGTCTTCTGTGTATCTTCTGTGTATCTTCTGTGTATCTTCTGTGTATCTTCTGTGTATCTTCTGTCTATCGTGCATCCACGTGAACACTTTGATATTTTTAGCCCAGGTTGTGTTCATGCAGCTGTCACCTTGATTACACATGCATCTAATTTGACACTTAATTATCTTTGGGCCATGAATGCATCTCCCAGGAAGAAGGATCAACTCAGTTTCTGGGGACGTTGCTGCCAACGTTGAACAATTAAAGAGTATGAAATCATCAGCGGGGCTGTTTGTTACATCACCTGCATTTAGTTTTTAACATCAGGTACATAGAAAACTAAATAAATGGGGTGGTGATCATAAAAATATTGCTCCATAGCATCTCCTGTGGTCAAAACCTTCTCAGATTCCTTTAACCTTTAACCTTGTTGGTACCAACGAGCTTCAGGTCCTGTTTGTCATTCTGTTGTCTGTTGCCATCACTGTGCGAGCCCTCACGTCCGTGTGTGTCTGTCTGATGGTTTGGTTCACTGGTTATGTAGGAGGGGCCCTATGTGATGCTCAAGAAGAACTGGGAGATGTACGAAGGCAACGACCAGTATGAGGGATACTGCGTGGACCTGGCGTCGGAGATCGCCAAGCACATCGGCATCAAGTACAAGATCTCCATCGTCCCGGACGGGAAGTACGGCGCCAGGGACCCAGAGACGAAGATCTGGAACGGCATGGTCGGGGAGCTGGTGTACGGGGTAAGATATATCAGCAGAATGCGAATCAGCTCGAGGGCTGTTGTGTTGTGTTGTGTTGTGTTGTTGTTGGGTTGGGTAAATGCAAAGAATGTAAGAATGAATAGTAAAAACAACAACAACAAGCTTTAAAGTAAAGGTCCATGAAAAAACAGACTTTTTGGTTATTGGGGAAAAAGAAGCGTTCATGAGAACATCTGAGGACATGGACGCTGTCAGCACTTTCCCTCCCTGGACTTTCGCTCAGGGACTATTTACGTCTTCCTGGCTCTCACCGAAAAACCCTGCGCCGCCACAAAAGCGCTGCCTCCCTTTAACCTGCCGTGTATTTTAGTGCAGACTAAATGCCCCGAAGCTGTCATCTTACAGCGTTTTGCTGAGGATGAAAGACCTTAAATCTCTTTCATTTTCTTCCCCCGTCCCCATTTTCTCCTTTCCTACCTCCTTAAGTGTCAGTCGGCCGTAATGAAACTGTAAAATCTCACTGTTCTTAAGCCCTTTGCTCCCGAGCCGGGCAGCCAGGGTCACGCAAGTGTTGCTAAGTCACTAACTTTAATCTGGTTTGTGGATTTTCAGCAGGCCATTTTTTTTACCCTTCCTGTGCTGTAAGCATATTTCTCTGACACATTATTTTATCCAACTTGCTGATTCCCTCAGCTTCAGTTAAGCCTCTCAGCGTCAGAGAGTGTTTCACTATGAGATGTATCTCGTCGCCATCTAAACTCAGTGGCTCAGGGATTTCATCTGAAGTCACACGAGCTGAAGGCGGAGAAAAGGGATTGTTGTTGTTGTTGTTGTTGTTGTTGTTGTTGCTGTGTTTCACGATGGCTGTCCAGCTGATGGCCCTGGGGATATCATATCTGTGACTAAGTGACTAACTTTGCTGCATGGCACAGCTCAGAGAGGTCATCCATCATTTGCGTTTGTTTATCCGTCGTTTCAGTCGTCTCACCATGAGGCTTGTTCAGGAGGCTAATCGACCTCCTCTTCATTCCAATTCCCGCAGAAAGCGGAAATCGCTGTGGCCCCTTTGACTATCACGTTGGTCCGGGAGGAGGTGATCGATTTTTCCAAGCCCTTCATGTCGCTGGGCATTTCCATCATGATCAAGAAGCCCCAGAAATCCAAACCAGGGGTGTTCTCCTTCCTGGACCCGTTGGCCTACGAGATCTGGATGTGCATCGTGTTTGCCTATATCGGCGTGAGCGTGGTGCTCTTCCTGGTCAGCCGCTTCAGCCCGTACGAATGGCACACCGAGGAGCCCGAAGAGGGCACTGACGGTCCGCCAAGTGACCAGCCTCCCAATGAGTTTGGGATCTTCAACTCCCTCTGGTTCTCCCTGGGCGCCTTCATGCAGCAGGGCTGTGATATCTCCCCCAGGTAAGCAGGACTTTCCTTCAGTCGTCATCATTTCCTGCAGTGTCTCTGATGCTTCTCTAGCTCTTCTCCTCTCAGGCTGAGGACACGTTACATGACCTCTAGCTCAGTTATGATCGCAGTGTCCCATCACGTCCTGTTGGATCGTGTCTGCGTTGACGATCAGTGCTGACATCTGAGCTTTGATTCAGCACACGAATCCCCAGGATGCCGGTCCGTCTTTATTCCTGACGTCTTTTATTGACAGAAGAGACAATCTGACACATCTGTGATGAGCAGTGGCCTGTGACACTAAGAAGTAAAACAAAAAAATCAGTATTACGTTGTGAACAAGTTGAATTGTCATTGGCACTAAAACACCAGCCATCCCTAGTTAACAGTTAGCAGTGTGTCCTTAGCCTGAGTCATAACTGTCAATCGTATTAAAGCTACATCTCTTATGATGGACCACAAGGACGCGCGAGAATTCCTCTTCTTCTTGATCATTTTTTACTCTAGTGGAGATCAATCAGCCGGACATGTTTCCAATTAAATCACTCCTCTCACACATAACTATATGACTCTATAACGCGAGAAGTCAAGAGGTCTCACCACCAGTGTTTTTCAGTTATTGAGCGTTGTGTTTTTTATGCATGACCCTAAAGACTTTTAGAAAATATGCTTATTTGCATTCTTTCTGAAGATGAGACGAGAAGATGGACATGGCTGTGTGTGAAGTATGGAGCCATCATGTCCACTCAGCATTGTTTGAATTATTATTATTATTGTCATTATTACTAATACTAATAAGTTATTATTTGTTGTTGTGATTGTTATAAGTAAGTCACTGCTGTGAACTGTGTATAGGGACTGTGTGTCAGTATCAGATACAATGTTTTGTGTTGTTATCGACTGTCTTGTGTGTTGCACTACAGCGTCTGCTGCTCATGCTGTGTGCATCTGTATGTGCACGTGTGTACAGCATGTGGTGTGTTTGCATGAGTGGGAGAAACTCTGTGTGTGTGTGTGTGTGTGTGTGTGTGTGTGTAAGTATGGATTTGTTTTTGTCTCTCGCCCTTTTCGCAGCCATGTTGTAAGTCACTGTGCGACTCGCACACACTGTGTTGTGTGATTGTAAGGGAATTAGATTCTCTCGGTGTCTTGTCAGCTTCAGCCGTTGTGGCTTCGCACTCTGTCTTCCTCTTGTCTCCTGCATTTGTGACAGTGACAGTAGCGAGCGCGGTTGTATCACGCCGCTGTCGGCTCCGTACTGTCAAACCCGTGTGATTCATTGTGAACACACTGTCCAGCTGTTGTCTTCCACAGTGTTTGTCACTTCTCTTCCCTCCGTCCAAAGTACGAGACCCAAACCAAACCTAGTTTCCCTTTGACCCTGGACCGGTGGACCTGTGTCCAGCGAGTGTGTCGTAGTTTGGTGAAGGGGGGAGAAGTGTGGGCGTGTCTGGTTCCTGTAAGGGCCGGTTGGCTTCCTGTCCATCATCACACAGAGACATTTTCTCTGCTGACACCTCCTGTCATGGTCAAACCTACAGAGTGCTGAGGCCTGAAATGGCTTCTCTGGTGACCTTTAAATCACCATCAGCTCTTTGAATGGCTTTGTCCAGCTTAAAGTTCCAGCAGATGAATTGTTTGGGATATTTATGGCTCCTGTAGTTATTCTTTAAGTCTTCCATATGATATGTCTTTTATCTGCTTTAAGCCCTTATGGAATCTTTACACAGTAATAGAGTTGGTAAGAGTTCAGCAGATGAAAGGATCAAACCGGCCTGTATCTTTCAGCCTCCCCCCACACCCACACCAGAGGAGAGCAGAGAAAGAGCAAGACGGAGGAACCAGAGATACGTTAGCGCGCCTTCGAAATTATAGCCCGGCCTCACGTAAGCAACCTATAGAGGAGACTATAGTGGCCCTGTGGCTGTGATTAAGCACACTCATTTAAGGAGTACGCTTGCTTTGTTCACATGTGCGCAGACCACCCCACCCGCCACCATCACCATCTCCGCCTGTGTACTGCAGATAAGGGCCTCAGAGCCGCACAACAATGTCGGCATCAGAATGAAAAGTCCACATTTCAACATCTCTGTCTCTGGCTGTGGTCCCCGCTGCTTTCCACCTGTCACCGCTAATCCCACGGGCCTCTCCCGATCCATCAGCACGGAGCCCCGCAGCTCAGGAGCACCTCCACTACAGTGCAGCCTGACAGGGCAACATGCAAATCCCTCCACACGGGGGAGATTAGGCGGCGCGGAGGGAGCGGCGAGGGCAGAGGTGGACGGGGCGAGTGTGTTACAGTCAGATGTATGAAGCTTTATTCTATGTGTTCATCTAACACAAACAGGTCATGAAAGATGATGTCCTGAGATGTTCACACTGTTTGTTATGTGGACCTGGTCACAGCTTGGACCACAGGACTGGTGGTCACATGGTTCAAGTGTCGTAGTGTTGGAGGAGGCGGAGTTTGACCTTTTCATTAAGAGATTATCCAGTGTTTTATAATCTGAGGTAAACCACCGTCTTTGAAAACAAAGGTGTCCATGAACGAACCCCCATCATGAAAACCTCACAGACCATATGTGTCCATCCAGCTTCCTGATCACTTTCCCCTATATCCATCTATTTGACCTCTGTGACCCTGTGAGTCTGTCCTCTTAGAGAAATGTAGACGTAAGCGTTTATCTTTTTTCTCATTCCATCACACAGCTGTGACAGAAAAGGCAGACGTTGAGCTCGAACTAAACATCTCTCTCTCAATAAGGGTTAACACCTCCTTCTGCTTCCTCCGGGCAGCAGCCCATAATAATTAATTCAGTGATTAATAACCCGGTCTCCAGTGGCAATGTCTCCGTGGAAACGGGGGGACGAGGGGGTTCTTAAATTAAACGGCGACATGATAGTCTTTTTAATTGACTACAAAACCCTGATGAATGGAACTTAACTCGTTCTGGTGTTTTCCTCCTGAGGCACCTGCCCCGACAACCGTCGATATACATATCACGCCGGCCGCGTGTCCACGTCGCGCAGGTGTGATCCGTCCTGGCAGCACCAGGTGTTTGCAGTCACCTCTGTCTCATCACCCCAGATGGTTTGTCCCCGTCTCCTCCGCTGAGTCATAGCTGCCACGTCTCAGGCGAGCTCTTATTAGAGAGCAATGTGATTGGCTTGATTAGCCCTGATTAGCTCGGTGTGTGCGCGGACGAAGCGTTAACTTTTAATTTCAGCATTGAATTTACGCCGACAAAAGTTGCGTTTGAAAAGGAGAGGTGACTTTCAAGAGCTCCATCTGCGAGATCCTCATTATTCTATTAATTCAACGCCAATTAGCTCGGCGACACGCAGATGCTTACCGCTTGAGTCAGCGTTGCGCGTCCTTCCTCGCACTCGGGCGATTTGTCGCACTGTTTTTGCAAATTATGGAAACTGCTGGAGGCTGCGAATGCATCTGTGCACTGGTCAGTCGGCACGTTTGGGTCGCTCACATGGAAACCATGTGTAGGTGGAGCTCTGATCATAACATATAAGAGCCCACTGAGGACAGGACATTGACACAGAGGTGGAGAAAGACATGAGGACAGGGACAGTCTGTGGACGCCGCCCAGGTATCATCACCCTGAGAGCAGAGCAGCTCCTCCTCTGGCCGCCTTTGTCTCTGCTCCACTCCATCTTTGTCACCTCCTCCACTTTATGAGTTTTCCTCTCTATCTGTCCCTCAAACATTCCTCAGATCCTGTGGGAAACCAACACACACACACACACACACACATTGACAAACACTGCACCAAATCACCTCTGACAACAGCTTTTAATTTCTCTCTCCTTCTCCTCCACATCCGTGGAGATAAAAGGGAGGAGCCAGGGGATGTGATGTGACCCGTGTGCGTCAACATTGTCAACGACACCAACCTGAACCTTGTATTTAATCCCGGGATGAGATTTTCTTTGCTTTGCTTGTTGTCCTCAGGATTTGATTCAAGCTCCTTGAACCTGGGTTTTCCCTTCAAACGTCATTGGCTTCAGATTGTGTGTTTACCCTCCGGTCGTCTGATACACAGTGTGTTATGGAGAATCCATTAGCATTGTGAATTGGAATCATGAATTCAAGGTCAATAGAGAAAGTCCCACATTGATATAGTGACACAGACCTGAAAATTCAACATATTCCGCGTGCAAGACAACCCCACCCCCACCCCCACCCCCACCCTCTCTGTGCGTTTACTGCAGGCCCATCAAGACACAGCAGTGTGTCACTGTGGATCACAGTCAGTGGTATCAAGCCAGGAAAACACACAGTTCACACACAGACACTCCTCCTCTGCTCCCATTATATTTACTCCCACAATCCTCTGCTGCTCCCTCAGATTAAAAAAGAAAAGAGGAATGATGGAGATGGTCTGATAGAGAGAATGAGGAGGCTTCAGCAGGTACTGGAGGAACAAGGAAATAAGCCCAGCAAGAGAAGGGAGAGGATAGAAACCATCCACACATCTTACCCCACACCCCCCCCCCCCCTCCGACCCCCAGTCATTATTTTACAGATAAATAATTCCTTGTGCTCAGAAGCCATAGAAATTTTCTGTCGTCTCCAGGAGAAGAAGAAATAAAGAGCGTGGAGAGAAAGAGAGGGAAGTCATTTGTATTCAAATCCAGAACTAATACGTCAAGTAAGTCTGTTTCATGGGCATCGCAGTGTGTGTGTGTGTGTGTGTGTGTGTGTGTGTGTGTGTGTGCGTGTGTGCGTGTCGGGGACATGCAGCACTGCAGCTCCTTCACAGTGGAGGAAGGAGCTCCGCTGCTACAGGCACTTCCATCAGCACGGAAAACAAAGGTTTCCTCTGCGACTGTTTGTGTCGGCTGCACGACGCTGCGACGTGTTCAGGTGAAACTGCCCAGATGTTCTGCAGAGGCTCCGGCTGCGGGGTCCACTGGTCCAGTGAGTCGGGGGACACACTGGACCATGGCACTGCGCTGTGTGACTGAGAATCAGTTGAGAACAGTGGACACAGAGGACGCAGCATCCTGTGTGTATGGGAAACAATGGTTTATGGCCAGATTGCAGTAAGACAGATGAGAAACCAGCCAAAGCCACTGAGTGTTGGCAGACGCCTCTCTACCCCCCCGCCCCCCGCCGCTCTCTGACAAACAGGCCTGAGGGGTTTGTATCCTCGGCTGTTTGACTTGCACCGAGGGGAGATCGTGTTTGTTCTCCTCAATGCAGCATTTAGGCTTTAAGATTCTCCTCACGACCTTCGGCGGCTACGGAGCAGGGAGCTATCTGTCTCCCCCGAGCGAACAAGCAGGAGGAGAGCGGTATCCTCTCCTGCACCAGCAGAGGGACCCGCGGCTCTTTATTCCAACAGTCGTATCCCCAGTCAACAAAAAAAACCCGGAACGAACCTTTTCTTTAGCATAGGTGGTCATGTGGGCTTTTTTCCTGCGAGGTTGTTTGCACTAATGGAGGGTAACTACAGCTCTGGAGGGTTGGAGCGTTGTCAGAGCTCCACCTTGTGGTGGCGTCTTGATGTGTCGTCTCTTCATGCTTTATTCACTCATACACAGTTAGAACAGTCTATTCTCCCACTCTGCGTTTCCACGACGACTAACTGTTTACTCCTTTTATCACACCACTCCGATGGCCATTTTCCTCCACCCTCTGCCACCTCCATCCCTTTTGTTCCCTCTTTCACTTCTCCATCCTCCACTTCCCTGTCTGTATCCTAATCCTTCCTCCTTGTCCCCTTTTCTCCCTGGCAGATCGCTATCGGGACGAATCGTAGGTGGAGTGTGGTGGTTCTTCACTCTCATCATCATCTCGTCCTACACGGCCAACCTGGCTGCCTTCCTCACCGTGGAGAGGATGGTTTCCCCCATCGAGAGCGCGGAGGACCTGGCCAAGCAGACCGACATCGCCTACGGCACTCTGGACTCCGGCTCCACCAAAGAGTTCTTCAGGGTGAGTCCGTGTTACAGGGGGTAAACGGTGTGGACAGGAAAGGGTCAGGTATGCAGCAGTTTACACACAAGAGAAAATGTCTTTGAAACGTTTTCACAAACAAAAAAAACGTATCACGTTTACAGTTATAGTGTGATAACTAGGGCTGTGTCCGAAATCGCCCCCTAACCCCTATATAGTGCACTATATAGTGAGCACGCCATTTTGTAGTGGTGTCCGAAACCTTAGGGATCATAGCATGTCCACTATATAGTGCACTCAATGTATCCCACAATTCACCGCGAAATGTAGTGAACATCCGATGGTCACTAACCGGACCAAGATATCCCATCATGCATTGCCAGAAATTTTCGCCGGCTTCGCGGAAGTGAAAATAGCGGACGGACGGGAGGGAAATATACATAAATATTATAAAATATAACAAAATACGACAATAAAAAGTACAGGAAAGTAATCAAAAGCCTCTAATTTAATAAAAATGCAGTGGTAAACAAACAAGTATTTTGTGAGATGACAATAATGTGGTACGTTTTAATTGTGCGACAGCGCTGACGTAATTACCGCCGCCGAGAGTAGTGTCCGAAAGATTTTTCTGTTGAGCTCACTATATAGTGCACTACATTTATTTCCCTATATAGGGAGTAGGGAGTAGGGGTTAGGGGGCGATTTCGGACACAGCCTAGGTTTGACAAAGTACATATGAGGATATGTGATCAAGACTGAATTAAATTGAAGAGGTGACATTATAAATGATATATACGATACGTACAATAGTGTCAAGCATTAATAAAACTAGATATATAAGACTGACACATTGTGTATAGTTTAGTACATAATTGCTGTATGTTTGTACAGAATATGTAATATACAAACACTATACAGCAATAATCCAGTACTATCAATTGTGAAATAAGAGTAAATACTATGATATAGCCAATTAGTCATTATAATAATTCACTTCATTACAGTAAGGTGGTGATATAATAATATGCTACACTGTAAATAGATGTAAAAGTAATGTAATAGCTGATCAGGGACACAGTGCAGGTGTATTATTGTGTTGATGTTGTTAGCACTTGGAGACCGTAAGATCAGTGAACCAGAACTCGATGATGGACCGATGAACCTTTTTAATTGTTTCAACAAGACTATTTAACACACACACACACAAACACACACACACGCACACACGCTCCTACTGATTCTGGGCTTTGGTGAGATCACAGTGAAATTAAACCAAATCGAGTTGGCGTTAAACGTTACGTCAACTTCTGCTCCACTAATGCTCCATGTTTGTTCTACATGATGTTGTGGTATGGATCTGCTTTTCCTCTCTCTCACACCACCACATCTGCCTTTGAACCTCCAACTCCCTTCACAACCCCGCAGCGGTCCAAGATCGCCGTCTACGAGAAGATGTGGGGGTACATGAAGTCGGCCGAGCCCACCGTGTTTACCAAGACCACGGCCGAGGGCGTGGCGCGGGTCCGCAAGTCCAAAGGGAAATACGCCTTCCTCCTGGAGTCCACGATGAACGAGTACACAGAACAGCGCAAGCCCTGCGACACAATGAAAGTCGGAGGCAACTTGGACTCCAAAGGCTATGGAGTAGCCACCCCCAAGGGTTCACAGTTAAGGTGGGTGGAATAGTGTAACAATATGTCCTACGTGTTGTTATGGTATTCCACCTTCCCTGGCGTGCCGCCTTTTCTATCTCTGTCTCCACCTAACTGTATGGTGCGGGTGGGTGGGGCCTTTTCGCATTTGTTTCAGGGCAGAGTTCGTGACCTTTTGTCATCCGTGTTTGTTGCATGCACACAGGGGGTCATCGTTATGACGCAGTGGTGGTGTTTTTGTTTTTATTATTTCATTTGTTTTTTTTCCTTCACAGCTCTTCACAGCAGGTAAATCTTTGTGCTTGTGCTCGCTGTGTGAGTTAACCATGTTGGAATGGCATGAAAATGTCTTACTAAAGGAAAAAAAATGCATTTTTACAAACGGTTTTAATCAGTCGGTGATATTTAGCTTATTGCTTCTTCAGCTTTCCGCCACAGTTGATTGGTTCTTTCTTTTCACCAAAGTGACAGAAATAGTGTTTTGGGAGCCATCGGAATGCTCAGCCCTGGGCAACTCTGCCAGACTCCGTCACCGCCTCCCGAACATAGTGGAATTTACAGACCTGCCAGAGAATACAGTGTCATTACTGTGGGGAGTTGCACTTTCAATCTGCACACTCATCGATCAAAGCCTGATGGCAAGGTCTCACAGAAGGGAACTGATAAATATACTAAAGTGTGCAGATGCGTGTGTATGTGTGTGTGCAAACCAGAAGCTCCATGATCGCTTGTGCTTTCGTTTATTCCTGGGGAGGAACAGCAGCGTCGGCGTGCAGCTCTATAAATAGATGAGAGTCGAGCGTAGCTGTCACTGAGCGTACGCAATTAGAGAAAGTGCATTGGAAAACAAAAGCCAAACATTCAAGTTTTTTTTTTATTATTATTATCCTTCGTGACAAGGTGACCGTAAAGTAAATTGTCGAGAAAGAAGCCAACTCCTCACAGCCAGAAGATCCAACCTTGTTTGTTGTTTTCTGTAAATTCCTCTTCCCGTGCCGAAGCCGAGCTGGTGCCAGTTTTCAGATACTGCTTTGACCAGGAAGAGTCCCTGACAGATCACGGTAGTCCCTTCCTCCAGGCCTCCATCTTGTTGTTTTTCGGGGATTATCGTCTTCTGTCAGTCACTTGTCCCGATATCAGCGAGGAAACGCACCAGCGACATCAGGAGCCGGCAGCGCTGTTGGCCAGGGCTGTTCTTTTAAGGTGGCTCCGCAAACGACATCATCAGCTTAAACCAGACAAAATCAGCTGTGTTGCTTTGTGATCCATCTCCATTACTGACTGTTTTTCTTTGTTTCATGATGATACAAATAAGTTAAGAGGATCCAAACGCAGGCTGAGACAAATCTATCTCTCTCTCTCCACTACCATCAGATATTCATCACATTGAAAACACCCATGAAATAATGACGCACGCTCATTTTTCTTTCCCAGTCCATCATGGTTTTTCCAAATGGCTCAGAAATCCTGGGAGCTGTGTGAGCTTAGCAGATTGTATCCGCTCTAACTAGCTGTCTGGTAAATCTAAAAATCACCACCAAAAGGTGGTTGGATAAGTCCTGCTAGCTTTTCAGTGTTGCAGATTAATACATTTTTAAAGTGATCTCTTTTTTTTGTCGCACACAGTATTTTAACAGTAAACATGAACTGACGTCAGATTTTTAATGACCAACCAACTATTACCCTCATATCAGGCAGTTTCTACTAACAACATTCATAATCCAAATATTGCTCTTTATGATATTGTGCATTGTGGAGGAGAGATTTGTGTTCAGTGTGTGTTTGGGTCTTGGGATGGGATGTTGTCGTTTAGCGCATTAATGCACTTTTCCACCCTTGTCCCCTCTCTTACTGCTACTCCCCCCCTCCCCACCCCACCCTCCTCTTCCTCTTCCTCTTCCTTCCCTCCCGAATTGGACAGCATACTCACCCTCTCACCAAATATGTTTTATCGTTTTCAAGAAGTGCAGTTAACCTGGCAGTGTTAAAACTCAATGAGCAAGGCCTGTTGGACAAATTGAAAAACAAGTGGTGGTACGACAAAGGAGAGTGTGGCAGCGGAGGCGGTGGCGAGAAGGTTAGCCGCTATGTCGCTGTGCCCATGTGACCTTGATGCGGGTAAAAGAGAAATGTGTTTTGACGGTAACAGGCGCATCTGCCGGGTCGATGCTCTTAATCGCTGCTGGCTGGAAAATGGCCTTTTTTTAAAAAAATCCTAAGAGGAAGGCGAGTACTGTTGAGGCAGAAATATTTGCAGTTCTGCTGTTGAGCGATAGAAGACTTGACTTGAAGGAAATTCTGAAAATTCATGCACGCCTTTGGATACTTGAGTATTTAAACACGCTACAAGACACCAGGTGCAGTTTTGGGTCGACGGTACGAGCCTTCATACTTGCTGTAATAAAGGTCCCGGCAGTATGTGCCTGTTCCAGAAAAGCGATGCAGCCGGGGGCCCATGCTTATATGTCTGTTAGCTCCGCCCTCCCCCTTAACGTCTCCCAGTAAACCCAAACCCTACAAACAGCTATCACGACCACGAGCAAAGAGACATGTAGCACACGCGTGGCCCCACCCCGGCTCCGTCACTTTGTGAAGAGTACTGAGCTGCTCTTGTTGGGCTTCTTCTGATTGAATAACATAAAATAACATGTCCTATGATGTTATTTATGTTATTTTCCCTCCCCCCCCCCCCCCAATCCTCCACACCCCCTCCCCCGTGATTTGAAGAACGCCTGTAAACCTTGCCGTATTGAAACTGAGTGAAGCAGGAGTCTTAGACAAACTGAAAAACAAATGGTGGTACGATAAAGGGGAGTGTGGACCCAAGGACTCGGGAAGTAAGGTCAGTCTCCACCAGCCCGGGAGCCTCCCCTCCCCCCCTCTCTGTCTCTACATGCACACTGGCAGTACTGTTCTGTTAGTACGGCAGGCTGGCTGATATCACACACACACACACACACACATGCATGTAGAATACTCGGAGAAAGCATGAGGGCGAGTGACAGACATGCAGGTAGAGACTTGAGGCGTAGCCTGAGGGATACAGCACGACAGAAACGCTGCCATGGCCAAGTGCAAAGCGTTTTCCAGCAGCTAAGCTGCAGACGGAGACATCGGTTGTCAGCTAAGAGGAATTCCCAGGGCCGTGTTCATACGTTACTGAAGACTGAAGACAAACTGCAGCATGCACCGTCCACATCAGTCCTGTCCTCTTAATCACAGCCTTAAGCACAGGACACACACACACACACACACAGACACACACTACATCACCTGCAAAGTGAGCCTAAGCATGACAGACAGTCATTTGTGTCGAATGCCCCTTTAGGATGTGCGTTATTTTTCCGGAAGGGAGGAGCCAAGAGTCAGAGCTCAGACAGATCATCTGCATACATCGTAATAAAAGGGGGTTAAAGGGTCAGACATGAGAGGATAGTGCAGAGGAAATTAAAGGGCCAGTTCATCCAAACTACCAAAAAAAACCCACCTACATTTTCCTCTATTTGTGTCTAGACATGTAGATAGTTTTTATTAATTTATTTAAATATCGACAGAGAACTATCTGCATCTGTAGCAACACAAATTAATTAATTAAAAAAAATTTTTTTTAGTAATTTGTTTGAACTGACCTGAGTCATTTCTCGTTAACGCTCGGCAGGAGATAACGTTTTTTTCAGCGTGGCCACATATAGGAGTGAGGTGTAGCGTAGTGAAAAGTTGAGTGCTGTCTCACTGTGATCAGTTGTGTGCGTGTGCATGGTGTGAAGGTGACGTGAGTGTTTACAGTGTCGTTTATCTGTGTCATTTGTGTGTAACTGTTGAGTGACTGTACGAGCCGGTTCCAAAACCAGCACTGATTCATGTGTTTGTCCGTCTCCCCGCCGGCCACAGGACAAGTCGTCCCAGGCCCTCAGCCTGAGCAACGTGGCGGGGGTCTTCTACATCCTCGTCGGGGGCCTGGGCCTGGCCATGCTGGTGGCCCTCATCGAATTCTGCTACAAGTCACGCAACGAGGCCAAGAGAATGAAGGTGGAGGCCCAGTCCCGACACCCCCATTACCACCACCCCCACCACCACTGCTACCCCTGCCAGACAGACAGTCCTCGCCATAGCCCCGAGCCTAGCCAGAGCCCGAGGCCCAGCCCCAGCATCCACAACTTAGCTGAGTTTAGCGAGGTTTTCAGTGGGTATGGCAGCGATGGGGAAGCTGATAAGATGTAGTTGGGGTTTTCATAGATGGTCTTGCCAAGGCTTTGCTCCCCTCCCCCACTAGCTCGCTGCACAGAGACTGTAAGTGAAACCTCTGGTACCCCGGTGCTAGCTTCGCCATGCTGAGTGACTGTCGTGACCAGTGGCAAAACGCTTTCCCACTTCTGTCTTATCTGCTCACTCTGTGGTCATGTGACGTCCTGGTCTGCGTTCCAGCTTCTTCTTTTCTTTTTTTTTTCTTCTTGTGACAGGAAGCACTGAGTCATCCTCAGACATGACGTCGCTTCGACTGCTTCACAGCTTGTGTGGCCGCAGACGTTGGTCCTCATTTATTAGGCGGGTGCTATGTGGGACCCATTTCCCTGTATTATTCATTCTGAACTCAGTGGGTGGATCAAGTTGGTGGCCGATGCTCGTGTTCATTAACGAGTGTTGGAATTGGATCATAAAATAATTGAATATTTGATCAGAAACATGTTAATAAAAAAATATTGATTTGGTATAGAAATCCTAACATACTGTATATTTCTCAGTTACACATTTAATTGGAACTTATTGGATTTTAATTTGCCGCTTTACGTCACAGAAAAAGCATGGTAAATGAGGACCAATGTTGTCTTTGTAAACTCCTCAACTCTTGTGAGAACATTTCATCAAACTGCAGAGCATCCGTCCATTTTAATGTCTGTTACCTTCAAAGCTCCGGTGCCTTGTTTCCTCAGATCAGAACCTTGTGCGGGCCACACTGAAGCCTGAGTCATCGATTCTGTAGCTCGCAGACATCGTTTATAATAATTTAATTTAGAAAAAGAGCCCACAAATAAGTGATGTAACCGTCACGATAAAGTGACATTAATGTAAGAGGTTTTCTCTGGATATTCCCCTCCAGTCCTTGACCAGGAGACTTTCAGGCAGTTTGTCTCACTCGGTGCATATTTGTCCAACGTGCTTATGTGTCCCACTTCAGCACGAGCTTCATTAGTGTGACTGTTGCTGAGTCAGCTTCCCTGTCCCACTGCCTGCAGCTGTCACTCACCGTGTCAGAATTCTGTTGCTAATCGATTTACATGTAGAATGGGGCTGGCTTGATATCATAATGAATGGCTACGATAGGTGTCGCTACACTGTTGTGTGTGTGTATATATATATATATATATACGGTATATACATATATTGATTGTACTTTTGTACTTTTGTGTGTAGAATTGTGAGACCTTTTTTTTGTCATTTTCTCAAGAAGCAGATTGGAGTTTTAGTTTTTAGGGTTTTGGAGAAATAGGTGACTGATAAACAGGTTAATAATAATGGTTCACAAAAGTTGCCACGATACAAAGTTTTTAGTTTTAGATACAGTGATCAGCATCAGACTGTTTTCCACTTTCTCCCATTTCCAGTCCTTGTAGCTGGCATTAACCCTCAAAAAAAAACCCAAATTTCAAATATTAAAGAAATCAAAACATTATGTTTATAATGATTTAATAGAAAACAATTTAATATAACTTTAGTTTTAACTGTGTAATTTTGTTGTCCACTCTTAGCAGTTTTTACTAATTAATTAATTATTATATTTTTTATTAATATTGTCCTCAGTACCTGCTGTCATCTGCTGATAGAACAGCAACATTTAGCCCCGCCCATAGTAATGATCCCGAATTATGATTAGTCAGTTGGTTGCTAAAACAGTATGTTACTTTCAATAATTGTCATGAGAAAGTATTTTGTATTTAGATTTGGAAGGTCAATGCTGCCCTCTATTGAACAAAAACCAAAATGCATTACAACTCATAACTGGTTTTAATGTGGGAATGAAATTTCTTTGTCAGAGTGAAAAATATACAGGAGAAGGATAATGTGTTAGTGCCAGATGTGTTTAGACTTAATAAACTCCAATCTGCAAATATACAAATCCTCTTCCTGCTGCCAGCACAAACTTGTCCTTTCATTTTCTCCCCAGCTCACATTTACTGAAGCCATGAGGAACAAGGCGCGTCTGTCCATCACAGGCAGCGTTGGGGAGAACGGGCGGGTGCTGACGCCCGACTGTCCCAAGGCCGTTCACACTGGGCCTCCTCTCCGCCAGAGCTCCGGCCTCGCCCTGGTCTCCTCTGAGCTCCCGTGAAAACCAAAAACCTCTCAAGTGCCTTATTCCAGTGACAGACAAAGAAACCAGTACTCAGACCGTCACAACCAGAAACCGACCACAAAGAAACAGGATCCACACACACGGCGGGTCACCTCCAGCGGGCGAGACGGGACCGACAGAGGAGCATATAACAGATCCCACCAGTTCAGACTTGTTGAGGCCCGATGATTTGTCTGTGGAAACCGGAGACAGAAGAAACTTTGTATTTTGGGTGGGTGGGTTTTGCCTGTGTGGCCACACACAAGCGTATGTTTTTGAATCAAATGGCCATGGGACCCTTTACTACTTCAGTGACCGAAGAGGAGCAGAGTGAAAAATAAAAAAATATCATGGAAAATGATAATGATGAGGACCAGAAAACTGTAAACTTGAAACGAAAAAAAAAGAAAACTGTGATTTTTTGGGGGTGGGGGGTGGGGGGGTTCTGTGAATTGACAGAAACTGAATCATGATCAAGATTGTTTTCCAAGTGGACAATATTTGCTGCACAGACACGAACAGCATCAAGAAACAACACTCTCACTAGATATCAACAAGTCGCTGGGAGAGTTGTATAACCAGTGCCATGACGACATGACAAAAACATTTCTATTCATAATAACAAAAGGAAATCTATGAATATATGAGCAAAGGTAGGAAACTGTGAAAATAAGTAAATATGTATATTCCATGAAACACGAAATGAAAAAATCCAGGTGTACATAGCGACGACTGTGTGACATGCTTGCTTTTTAACAGTTGTACATAGCAGATACTGTAGTGGACAGACAGTTGTTTTTGTAAATCGTCTTTTAAAGATTTTATTCATCGCAATAAAGAGAAAAAGAAGATGCCACTTGAAGGAGGAGATACGTGTAGGAAGTGTTAAAATTAGTTTCATGTTGAATACTGAACTGTATTATAGACAAACATTCAAAATCTAAATGTGATGAGGTGTCAACTGCCCAAATACTCTGATACCTGCTACATACAAATTCATAGGTATATCCAACAATGAATGTTAACTAGCGCCACCCCCAATCCTTAAACCACAACCCTCACTGTGCAGACGTAGACCCAGAAAGCTGCTCACGAAATAAGGCTTTATAAAGCAAGCTTCTGCAGTCAGAATAAAACTATTTTTTTCATTCTTTGATCTATTTTTTGTACTGAAAAATGAAAAGGAAACTGTCTGTCCTGGTTTTAACTGTCGACAGTCGAGTGCTATCTGGGTAGATGTTTTAGGCCGTTATCTGTGTGGAAAATTGAGTCGAAACGATGATGGGAAATTGGAAAATGCCATTTTCTCATTCGTCTCTGTGTTTTATTTACATTGTCTATAATGTTTCCAATAAGACGCTGAAACTGAGCTGATGAAGTCACTGCTTGTATGTGAACAATGAGTCGAGCCCTTCCTTATTAAACACTGTGGATCCTGCGAGAGGCTGGGCACACTCTTACTGACTCACGTGTCCTCATCTGTTTTGGAAAATTGGACGGACAATCTGCAGTAGGACATGAGATGCCACATCTTTCATGACACCAGCCTGTGGTGGTGCTGGTAAATATACATGGCTTATTTCCAGTCCTCATTCACCTCATCCCCTAAGACGTGGTGGCTGGTCAGGGAAGTTTGCAGCAGAGAAAAATCATCTTTTCTGTCCTGCTATCCATCTGTAAAGCTGAGGTGTAACATGGCGTCTTATTTTGGTTCAATTGTACAACTTTATTTTCATCTTTTTTAAGTAAAAAGAAAATCTACTTGCAATGTACAGTGTCATTATTTGGCTGACTTAAGAGTGAAGCATGTATAAAGTTGTGTATAGGCCTTGCTACAAAAACAGGACGAGTCACATTCTGATCATTTTATGGTCATCAGAGCAAGATGTTGTATTTTTGCTTCATGACTCAAATTCTGGGGGGTGATTTCACGCTATCTTCTGCCAATCTAGCGCGTTTTTTCCATTTTTAAACAATGTTGATTTTTGGCATTTTTCGACATACTAACCCCTTACGTTTTGGGCCGAATTTTGACCCATGCTGAAATGAGGTTTTCTGGCGTCTAATGGAGAAAATATCACCCTGGG